>MJUU01026638.1:62361-106667 GCA_002080025.1 Modiolus philippinarum
TATATATATATATATATATATATATATATATATTGTGAAATGTGCAGCATATACATGCTCAAATACACACACATGGCCCTATTTCAAATCATGTGCAATTTCATTATGTTCAAAATTCAAATGCATCTTTGGAATTTCAAAAAATTGTGAAAATCCTTTTCATTTTCTTTATTTTTTACAACAGTCATTTAATGTATTCTTATCTTTTTGTAAAGGTTTTCAGTTATTTAAGGTGTCTCGGTGGTATAATTTTACCATTTTTGTCTATACTTGTTCATTTAGCTTTCATTCATTAAGAAATTTAACAAAATATGTAGTTAAGACAGAGTGAAAGTTCCAAAGTATTTAAAATTTTTATTCCTTATCTCTTTTACAACATTTTCGTTACAAAAAGATGAACTAAAACACAAGTTCTGGATTTACAAAACACAGAAATTATGCAAGGGAGATAATTTGATAAAAGAATTTAATAAAGATATCACTAGAGAAATTAACATATCTAGTTGTGCAACATGCAAAAATTTTTCAAAAAGGGGGTTTATTAAGGGTACATTTGGGGGCTTCAAAGAGGGGTGGGGTCCTCCATGTTAACCCTATGGGAAAATGAAATTTTGAATTTTGTTCACAATTTTTTTACTGTATCTTAAAAACTATTTACTGTAACTCCACAAAACTTCATAGGAAAGATGTGATTGATGTAAGAAAGGGTTCCACGGGATTTGAAATTCAAAAATTAATTCTGTTGCCATGGAAACCATTCAAAAAAGTTGAAATTTTGAGAAAATGTATTTATTATTGATAATTGTATTTTCATTACAGCTATAGGTATTATTTTTAGGTTATAAGGGGAACCCCTGCCCAAATTTTTTTGGAACCAGGTATAAAATTTGTTGTAATGGATAATGGAACATTTGGTTGCCATGGAAACCAAACCAGAAAGCTATAATTTTGAGAAAAACATGGAAACCATTAAAAAAAGTCGAAATTTTGAGAAAACATATTTATTATTGATAATTGTATTTTCATTACAGCTATATGTATTATTTTTAGGTTATTAGAAGAACCCCTGCCCAATTTTTTTTTGGATTCAGGTTTAAAATTGGTTGTAATGGATACTGGAACATTTGGTTGCCATGGAAACCAAACCAGAAAGCTTTAATTTTGAGAAAAACGTGTTTTATGCTGTGTGTTATGTTTCGATTTCAACTATATGTATAAAGCAAATTATAAGGGGAACCCCTGCTCAAATGTTTTTTGAAAGGGGGTTTTATAATGCCCAGGAATCCGATGTGGGAGTTTGTTTGGGAGACTGTTGTGTTTCGCTTGCGAACACAGTTATAACTTGTTATTCTTTTTTCTTCATCTCGTCCGCATTAACTTGTCCGAAATAGATCTCGGAGACCATTTGACCTACAGCTTTAAAACTTTGTAGGATGTTAACCCCATATATTTAGTTGTGCAACATATAAAAATTTTTCAGATAAGGGTCCATTAAGGGTACGTTTGGGGGCTCAAATAGGGTGGGGTCCTCCATGTTAACCCTATGGAAAATGACATTTTGATTTTTTTTTCACCATTTTCTCACTGTATCTTGAAAACTAGTAACTGTAACTCAGAGAAACTTCATAGGAAAGATGTTTGTCATGGAAGAAAGGTTTCCACATAATTAGAAATTTCAAAATTAGTATTGTTGCCATGGAAACAATACAAAAAATTGAAATTTTGAGAAAACGCATTTATTATTGATAATTGTATTTTCATTACAGCTATATGTATTATTTAGGTCATAAGGGGAACCCCTGCCCAAATTTTTTTTTTGAAACAAGGTATGAAATTCATTGTTATGGGTAGTGGAGCATTTGGTTGCCATGGAAACCAAGCCAAAAAGCTCTAATTTTTGAAATAAGTACTGTTGTCGGGGAATCCATATAAAAAATTGAAATTTTGAGAAAACGCATTTATTATTCACAATTGTATTTTCATTACAGATATATGTATTATTTAGGTTATAAGGGGAACCCCTGCCCAAATTTGTTTTGTAACAAGGTATGAAATTCATTGTTATGGATAATGGAGCATTTAGTTCCTATTAAAATCAAGCCAAAAAGCTATAATTTTGAGAAAAATATGTTTTCTGCTGTATGTTATGTTTTGATTTCAACTATCTGTATACAGTAAATTATAACAGGAACCCCGCTCAATTTGTTATTAAAGAGGGGTTTTATAATGCCCAGAAATCCGATATTGGAGTTCGTTTGGGAGACTTTTATGTTTCGCTTGCGAACACATTTAAAACTTGTTATTATTCTTCTTTCCCTTTCTTCTCGTCGCAATGAACTTGTCCAAACCAGATCTCAGAGACCATTAGACCTAGAGCTTTCAAACTTTGTAGGATATTGGCCCCATGTATCTAGATGTGCAATCAACAAATATTTTTTGAAAGAGGGTCATTAAAGGGTACATTTGGGGGCTCAAAAAGGGGTGGGGTCGTCCTATGTTAAGTCTATGGGAAATTGAAATTTTGAATTTTTTCACTGTAACTCAAAAACTTTTTACACTAGCTGCTTCAAAATTCATAGGAAGGTTGTATGTGCTGTCAGATAAAGTTTAACAACAGTGCTAATTTGAAAATTAGCACGGTTGCCATGGAAACCATAACAAAAAATTGAAATTTTGAGAAAATGGCATTTATTGTTGATAATTGTATTTCTGTTACAGCTATATGTATTAGTAAGGTTATTAGGGGAACCCCTGCTCAGATTTTTTTGAAAGTGGGTTTAATAATGCCCAGGACTCTGATATGGGAGTTCGTTTGGGAGACTTTTGTGTTTTGCTTGCGAACACAGTTATAACTTGTTATTATTCTTCTTTCTTTCTTCTCGTTGGGATGAACTTGTCCAGGGTAGATCTCGGAGACCTTTTAACCTAGAGCTTTGAAACTTTGTAGCATGTAAGCCCCATATATCTAGTTATGCATCATCTAAAAAAAATTTAAGATTTGGGTCCATTAAGGGTACATTTGGGGGCTTAAATAGGGGTGGGGTCCTACATGTTAACCCATTGGCAAATGAAATTTTGAATTTTTTTCACCATTTTTTCACTGTCTCTTGAAAACTAGTGACTGCAACTCGATGAAACTTCATAGGAAAGATGTTTGTCATGTAAGAAAGGGTCCCATAGGATTAGAAATTTCAAAATTGGAACCGTTGCCATGGAAACCATACAAAAAAGTGAAATTTTGAGAAAACACATTTATTATTCATTACAGCTATATGTATTATATAGGTTATAAGGGGAACCCCTGCCCAAATTTTTTTTAAAACAAGGTGTGAAATTCATTGTTACGGATAATTGAGCATTTGGTTGCCATGGAAACCAAGTCAAAAAGCTATAATTTTGAGAAAAACGTGTTTCTGCTGTGTGTTATGTTTTGATTTCAACTATATGTATAAAGTAAATTATAAGGGGGAACCCCTGCTCAAATTTTTTTTGAAAGGGGGTTTTATAATGCCCAGGAATCTGATATGGGAGTTCGTTTGGGAGACTTTTGTGTTTCGCTTGCGAACACAGTTATAACTTGTTATTATTATTTTTTCATTATTCTTTCTTTCTTCCAAGGATTTTTGTCCACCTATTTTCTCAAAGATGCCTGGACAGAATTCATTCATACTTGGCACAAAGTTAGATCACCATAAAAAGATGTGCATGCACCGACAAAAATGTTCAAAATGGCCGCCGTTTTCAAGATGGCCGCCAAATTACGTCAAATTTTCAACTTTGTCGGAATTCAATGAAAATTTATTTCTAGGTAGATTTTGATGCTGCGAACAAGATGGAATCATCGAATTGGCTGTCATGGGCGACATCAGCTATTGCTTGCAATTGCAAATCTAGTTATTATTCTTTTTTTCCACAGCCAAAAGAGTAAGAATGTCGCAACATATCAATTCGATACTTGGTAGTATTAATCGGCTTAGAGAGGGGTCTAACCCACTGACCCTGTGAAATCGATCTATTTTTAGTAACAGTTATTTCCCCGAATACTCGAATACGGTTTATTTGCTCTGAGCCGTAACCGATATCAAACTCCTGAGGTGGGGAAAATGTTGCATTCGTCCTCATGATGATTTGTACTGCAATCAAAAATTTTTTGGTCGCGACCCGACGCGTTTTTGTCCCCTAAATATGCATTTCCCAAAGTTATCGGATTTCGATGAAATTTGGTTTCTATGTAGCTTTCATGGTCCAGATGACAAATCTGGGGTAAAACAAATTTTTCGTCTGCAATTTTCAAAATGGCAACCTCCCGAAATTTAGTTATCGCGATATCTCGGAAACGAAATACAATTATGAAGAGATTGTACATTGTATTGCAATAATACTTCTCTCGTTCAGATTTATATGATTCATTCGAACGAAAATTATGATGAACCGATTTTGAGTTATAGTCTCGACGTGTTTCCGTAAATCGTTTTTTATTTATTTTTTATTTTTTAAGCATAACTTTTAAACGCTTAAAGATATTACGTAAACATTTTTTTAAGTAAACAGTAAGAGAAGACCTTGAATTTGAATTCCAGAGTCTATGACCATGACCTTTGACCTTGTTATACGATTATCTAGCATACCATAATAGATGGCTGAAAACGTATATCAGTAGAAATGTTCAACATGTAAAGGGCTACATTTTATTAATTTGGACCGAAATTCTCCGACGACTACCAGGAGAGTTATTGTTCTTGATGCATTTCGGAAAGTGATTTTTACTTATGACATTTAAACCGTTACAGATGGTAGGGTCAAGTAACATATCTTAATAATCAGTAAGAAGAGGCATCAAGGTCAGACAAATTTTGGTCTTTTCATGGTAAAAACCAGGGGTCTGATTTCAGGGTTTTGACTGATATCTCAAAAACAATTAAAGATACACAGATACTAAAGAAGGCAAAATGTTCGGTACAATATGGCCGACAAAAAGGGGTCAAATTCAGAGGTCAAGATCCTTAACAACATTACTTGCCACAAAAGTCCCTGGCAACCATATCCAAAATGTTATGTAATTTTGTAAAAAGGAAATCAATGACATTGCCAATCGGAAGTGACCAACATGTCCTTAGCAACAAGCTCATTTTTCGACAAATACCTTAGGAACCATAAAGGAAGTGACTTATAAAGTTTAGAAGTTTTGGTTACACCAAATTTTTGACCAGAATAGACAATAACATCAAAATCAAGCCTACTATCATGATGAAAGCTGTTGAAAGATCTTGCAATACTTCTCTGAAGAATTGAAATTTTGATCTTAAATATTTTTCATTTGCATATTTTAATTGCAACAGTTTTTTTAGATTCATTATAGAATTTGTACTGCATTTTACTGTTATGGAGTGCCATATGTATGCAGATAAATTCAAATTCGAATGTAATGAAATCATTCGTTGTATAAATTCAACGACTTAGCAGAGAAGGCAGGACAGCATATTAATACAGGCACCCCTTATACAACACCGTGTATCATCGTACAGGGGGTATAGGTACACAAATGTACATGTACCAGGACTTGTTTTCGGTTTACATTTCATTGACGGTTACCATTAGTGTACGTAGATCCAGTTTTTACCCACTAAGTAGGTATACACTGGTAACACCGTACACTAATGATAGATTTCATTGAAATTTAAACCGAAAGCCAGCCATGGTACCTATATTCCTGTACGATGATACACGGTGTACAAAGTGTCATTATTTTGCAAACATCAACAAAGCAGTATTGAAAATGTTATTGGTAGTTGTTGTTACTTCGAGTTTTAAAAGTGCTCAAAATTAAGAATACTGCAGACACCTCCGTATCGGCCTCATCAAAATTTTATCTGCACTGAAGACACATAAGTTGTCGAAATGTCCATATGCAGAAAATAATTTTACAGGGACTTTAGTATTTGTCGTTTGTTACCACTGGATCGATGCAACAGCTGATGAACTTAAATTCCCGAGGGTATTCAGCATCCTACTATTCAGGACTTCGGTTCTAAAACAATAACCGATTTTATTTGGAAACCCGCAAAATAAAATTTTTTGAATATGTTGAAAACTGAATATCTCCCTCATACAAAGATCTGTCTATAGCTCATTTTGGTTTTCTATTTAGATCATATTCTGTTATTTTTTCTCTATCGGGTTTTAAACATCTTTGAGTCTATTATCTTCAAAATGTTTAGATTTTATCTGCACTGAATACACATAAGTTGTCGAAATGGCCATTTGCAGAGAATAAAGTGACTTCTGTAATTTTTGTTTGACCTTCATCTTGAAATTGACAAGAGGTAGACTTCAAACTAAACTGTATGCCGAAAGCGATAACTTCACTTTTCCAATAGTTAACTTTGTATCATTATTCCAACAGCGCCGATATACGGATTTTACATTTCGCAAGTCATTTGCTACTCAAAGGCCTGTTGAGAATACAGGGACTTCCTTGATAGAGTCCGGTTGCTCACTTATAGGCTACTTGAGCAAGGGTGTGTTACATTAAACTTGAAGTCATCTCTCGAGTAGTTTTACGGTCGACATCATGTTCTTGTGGACCGCTCTGGGATATCTTTTTTCCAGATAACAGCTAACTTCCAGTAAAAGCTTAAGGTTGTTGTTCCCTCTCTCGGATTTCACTTTGTACCGGATTTCGCATGTTCAACACGATGGGTGATATATAAGAAGCGGGTGATGCTTACTCTACCGGTATATCTGATCTCACCCATGTTTTTTTGTATTATGATCGTGTTGTTAGTCCTTGTTTTTGTTGTGTCTTCATTGTTTTTTCTGTGCCGTTCTGATGTTATATCTTTGTTTCTTTGTTTTTTCCGATGTTGCCATTGTCCTTGGATTATATGTTTTAGTCTCGCTAACTTTAGTCGGAAGTTACAATAATATCTTAACATATTCTAACAACCTTCGTCGTTACGTAATCTTTGTGACAGATACCAGTGACGGCACACGCTCATATATCGTGACAGTATCTAACCAAACTGTGATATAAATATAGAAATGTATGATTGGTATGGCTGCTTGAGGACGGGAGTGTTACATTAAACTCTTCAAGTCGTCACTGCAGAAGTTTAACGGTCGACATCACGATCTTGTGGATCGCTATGGGATACCTGTTTTCCAGTTGACTACAGATCTTTCGCGTTACAACTAACTTAATGTTTTTCCTCTACCGGATGTGATCGGAGTTGACATGTTCAACACGGCGGGTGTCTTATAGGAAGCAGGAGATCTCGCCCATGGTTTTTATTGGGTCCTTATTGTTCATCTGTATGTGTGTCTTCATTTTTCTTTTTTGTCCCGTACTCATGTGGTGTCCTTGCTTCTTTGTGTTTCCGATGTTGCCTTTGTCCATGGATTGTTCGTTCTTTTGATTGACGGTTTGGTTCTCACTTACTTAATTAAGGTTTAATATAAAGACAGTTACATTTTATGTTACAAACATCAGTAATAATATATGATGATAATCTTTTAAATGTTGCTACAGAAATAATCAAGTTTTTATATATGTCCTTGAATGTGTTTTATTTTCAGAGCCAAATAATATAGCTGAAATATCTCGGAGGATCAAGTTCATAATTTTGAAGTTTCGGTACTAACTTACTGAATTTTTTTCAAGATGTATTGTTGACACAGAGTATTTGAAACATAGTAATCTTGTAGGGTTGGTCTTCTGAAAGGAAGAGAATTTGTATTTATTTATTAGAATGCCACTCAAGACAGTCAGTGTTTAAAAGTTTTTGCGGAGCAGTATGTACTCTGTGTGATAGTGTGTTTCCTTGGTCCAAATAAACTAAAACACAACATTGGGTTCTAGGGTTTTTTAATAATTTGCCTTCTGTGTATTACAAGATATAAAGAGAAAGACACCCTGAAATAACAATAAATATGACTAAGTATTCAATCGCAATATAATTTCTAATTAATAACAATCTACGCTAAAAATAAATACATAGTAATATATACGTAGCGTACGAAGAAAACTACGAGTTGTTATTGTGTAAGTTTTAAAAATAAGTTTCTGTTACTACAGGTATTCTACCAAAATAGTGGTTCAACTATTCTGACTTAAATCGAGACTAACAAAATATTGCTCATTGTTTTCATGTGCTTAAAAATACACATGAAATTTCCGTTTACATACAGTCGGAGAAATCTGCTGTAGGTATTATAAATAAATACGGTAAACACAAATAAACATAAATTAAAGCCGGTATGTGAGTGCTGACAATACACTACAAGTTAGCAACAAAATACATAAAAACAGACATCACACAAGGCTAAGCAAAAATACATAAAATAAACATATAGCCTTAATCTACCTCAAATGTGGTTCAAAAGTGCACAAGTACTATTTGTATAAAATACATGGCTTCAGGCTACACCAATAAGTATATGACATCGTAATATACATGTAGTAGCTGTCTACATAGTTCACCGGAAGAAAATAAATAGTAATACTAATAACTATGCTGTTCTACAGCTATAGCTTTAATTATATGGATCAAAGCAAAAATAGATTTATCTCCCTTTAAAATCGGTGTTCAAGAATTATTTATATATTTATTTACTTGAAGTTTAAGATCTTTATCACACACTCATTTATGCTCTAAAAATGTATTTGTTCATTATTTACACACCTATTTATTGCTTAATTATCTTTTTACTTAAAAATATGCAAATTATGATAATTAATTATAGTTGTTTATATTCTATTAAAATATTTACTCTTATAAGTGTGTTTATTTCGTTTAGTTATGTTAATTTCACATTCAACTCCAATACACAACTTTCAAATGTCAATTACCCATTCATTCAAAATCTGGACATTCACACAATTATTTTCACTCTGGGAAAACTAGTAAATTTCACAATTAAAATATTAGTAAACTAAACTGACCTTTATAAGAATAAATTCCAGAATAAATAAATCAAAGGTCCAACTGGAAATATCAAATTTCAGAAAAAGCCAAAATGGCAACTGACCACTTCAAATTTTCATATAGAAGTGACAAGAACAATGAAAATATTTCCCGCCTAAAGTGACCAAGAAAATTAGCCAATCAGAAAAGGGATTTCCTTCTAAATATAAATATATAACGAACTAAACAGCTGATTGAATAAAGTAATTAAAGATTAGTTATATAAATTATGCACTGCAAATCTGTACACTGGATTGGTTGAACTATGCTAGAAATAAAAATATTTAATTAATAAGCATAACTATTTACAACTTTAAATTTCAAAAAACTAACAATACCACATCTTGGAGACGAAAATCGATTGAATAAAAATCGTACTTCTACCCCAAAAACGATTATGCCGTCATGCATATTTTACGACATCTATACTTTTTTTACGGTAGTGCTATCAATATGAACGTCAATTCAAGTAGATTTGTGTTTCTGACTCGATTAAAAATGGAAATAATTCTGGTACGGAAGGAAAGTTTTAACCCACTATGAAGAAATTATCAGATAAATTCGTATGTAAAGCAATCAACTCGAACATGTAGTTCAGGTAAGAAATGTAACGACACAGTTTTTAATTGCCATTTGAAATTTGACCTTTTCTTTCATAAATACTATTATACAGATGAAGAAAGAGCAAAAGTGTCATGAATGTTTTGTAATCAGAGTGATTTTGATAATCTACAACTTATTTCAAGTGGTTACTTCAAAATTTGTGATTTGAGCGTGACAATTATCATTTTATGAAAACCCAAATGACATCAGACATGATAAAACCGTCAGTACACATCCGAGTTTGATATACCAGTTTGTAACGTCAATAATTTTAAAATATATGCTGAAAATAAACATGCAAACATTAAAGAGATATAAGCCAATTACAATCAGTATATGAAGACAAACAGTCATTTTTATTTAAATGCTGCAATACCCCACCTTAAAAAGACTTTACGTCCCGTGTAGGCAATAATTTTACTTACACATTACCTAATATACTATGTACACATAAAAACAATAGAACTATTCTAAATTAACAATGTATGAACAGTTTGTCAAGTCATTTTCCACGATCACCCAAATGGTTTCACAATCGTCATCCTCGCTCTGTCTTTCTCTTCAACACACGATAGTTCATGCCACGATATAGCCGAAATATTGCTGACGTAAGCGTTGAGTAACAATCAATCAATCAATCATACCATGAATTCTCAATGTGTAGAACTTTTTTTTCTTGGATCGAAACATCCTGATATTCCTCCTGACCATTGCTTATAATTATAACTTAAGTTTTTTTTGGGGGGTATTTCTTGTTTCGCTAAATCATGATTGTCATTGCAAGTGTCAATTTCTTCTGGTTTCCTCATACAGTTCACAGATGTCTGTGGCCTTCTCGGTGCAAGGTCAGAATAAATAACTCTCACCAACACTTGTTTCTTTATCTATTGTATCTATTCTTTCTGTTTGATGTCCTGTAGTCTCTATATGTACGAATAATGGGTAAGCAACCCATGTGGCAGATAAAATGTACATTGTGTTATCGGGTAATATCACCTTCTCCTCTTTTCGAAAGCCCGCCGTGCGCGGTCCCGGCTTATGAATAGGCCCGCAGCATCCTCTGAGCTTGGAGTATGAGTCTTCCTAACAGAGGACCCCGAGGGTACCCCGGGATATAGAAATAGGACCTAGTATCTCCGGCTTGCGGGGTGTGACCCCTCCTAAACGGAGACTGACCCCGAGGGTCCCGGGATATAGAAATAGGACCCATTCCGTGGTTGTGCGGGATTAATAAATACACAACCCATCTTTCGGATGGGATGTAAACTCAGGTCCACGTGTTGGAAGAAACGCCACGCTTCCTGCACGTTAAAGAACCCTTGTAGCAAGCTCTTTATGGGGTGATCCGTAGGTGATCGGCTACAAGGCTAAATTCCCAGCCCTTAACGATTTCACCTTACTTTTCCAGTGGCAGTCAGAATTTCCCGTCCCATGGCCCTTTGATTATTTATTAACAAACTTGTTCTCGTCTTGATATAGCTGAAATATTGCTGAGTAGACGTTAAACAATATTCAATCAATCAATCAATCTTTTCGAAAGCTACCATACTCACAATTGATACAGATCCTGTGTATGTTTTACTTGTGAGGCCTGTCTATGGCTTTTTTTTATATGCTTTGCGGCTTCTGATTTACATAATTCACTTGGAGGTGCCAAAAACCTCTTCCAGTTCTTATCATTAAGAAGATCTTCCTCAAGTGGTAGACATTAATGACTACTGTCTTTCTTAGTGTTTTTTCTGATTCATCATCTTCTAAAGTAACTGTTTCTGGTGTCAGTATTTATGGCAGTGGTTACATTATTATCTTTAGCGAAGAAAATAACGGATGTAAGTTCTTTTTGACTAGTGTAATATTGATAGGATGTACCTCTATTACCAAGGTTATAGTGACTTTAATGGAGTAAGAGGTTTGCTATTAGATGTGTCCTTTCCGTTGTTTTTGATTTTCTGTCCTGATTTCTTAACCAATGATTTAACCATGGGTTTTTTTATTGTACCTGTCGTAGCAGGTGATACGGGTATAATTACCACCCTCACGTCCATCTTGTCCTCACTGAGCCCATGTCGTGCTTTTTGATGATCTATCATTCTGGATTCTACTGCTTCTGAGCAAAAAAATTACATCTGTTGCATTTGAATACTGACTTAGGATGTTTATTTCTGACAAGTTTTTGTTATCTGCACCACATTTTTACACTCATACATATGGGAAGCAAAGGTACAAATTCTGAACAACTAATTTTTTTTTTTTTGCTTCTATAGCTAGTTTTTATATTGTAAATTATTAGTTTTGAAAACTATTTTGTTGTTGTATCTGCTATGATTCCATTGTTGCTAATTTTTTATTTCATGCTTACTTTTAGGAGAACCATCTAGCAGCTAAGCATTGTCATCACAGCTTTCTTTTTATAGGTTTTGCTAAACAAACCAATTATCAACATCTCCATACAATGGTCCGAGTCTGTCATGATGCACCACAGAAAATTTGGAATTTTGATTTTTCCGAATCCTATGCAGAAGATCCGATATGACATAAATAGTAAAATATGGACCATCCCGTTGTTTTTATTTCTGGATTTAAATTTCCTTGTCTCATAGGTGCATGTAATGGGCAACGGATAACAGCAATTGTATGAAGACTTTGCCAGTTGATTTTATTTTTGTTGACGATCCTGCATCCATGACATAATAAACATGGATGTAGCGTTGCTCGACATCCAATAAACAAATGAAGGGATATGGAGTAAATGTACATGGGACAAAAACCCTATAAATACGTGGTAAGATTAAGCAAATGGAACAACGCTTTGATTGTTGATCTTCATCTTGAAGTCACTATGAGGCCTTCAACAAAGAGCAAACGTTCTTACCTCACAGTAAGTTCAAGACGGCCCCTAGCACCGGTGCTTGCTGAATGTCGAACAACGCCACATCCATCCCCTTTATTTCATAATTTTTTATGGATGCAGGGTTGTCAACAAGCATAACATATCGGGCGAAGTACTCTTACAAACACTGTCATCCCTTGCCCGACAAAGGGACCAATGAATAGACAATACAACATATAAACGACCACAGGGAACTCATCGAGTTGTTTGTAAGAAAACTTGGCAATCAAAATCGGGAGATGTGGGCAATATATATACAGACGGCCAGAAAAATAGTTTATTTTTTTTACAAAGCAAGAAAGCCAAATGTTGAATTTTGATAGTGCACTCATATGAAAAATTCTCACATGAACAAGTACACCAAAACTGACAATATACAGAGCATACACCTCAAGCACGGGGAATCTTTTTACGGACTCAACACAGCACGAGAGACAAACTCCACGGTATTTAAAAAAAATGAAGGGATATGGAGTAAATGTACATGGGACAAAATCCCTATAAATACGTGGTAAGATTAAGCAAATGGAACAACGCTTCATCTTGAAGTCACTATGAGGCCTTTAACAAAGAGCAAACGTTCTTACCTCGCAGTAAGTTCAAGTCGGCCCCTGGCACCGGTTTAAGCGGAATCCACTTGCTGAATGTCGAACAACGCCACATCCATCCCCTTTTTTTCATTATTTTGATGGATGCAGGGTTGTCAACAAGCATAACATATCAGGCGAAGTACTCTTACAAACACTGTCATCCATTGCCCGACAAAGGGACCAATGAATAGACAATACAACATATAAACGATCACAGGGCACTCATCGAGTTGTTTGTAAGAAAACTTGAACAATGAATTCCGCTCAAACCGGTGCTTGGGGCCGTCTTGAACAACAATAAAAGCGTTGTTCCCTTGCATGTTTTTTTCCACGTATTTGTGGATATTTTTTTTTCATTTGCTTTTACTCCATATCCCTTCATTGCTTATGTAGCCATACTGGGTCTTCTATGTTGTTGTTGTTTATGTGTCTCTTTGTATCATAAAGTCACGTTTTTGTCTGTCACTTGAACAGATGTTTTCTCTTGCTTTTGTGTGGATTTTCCACAAAAGTTCCTGTGTTGTTTTAAACAAACGAGTTTGCACCCTTAATTTCATTTGGAAAATCAGTCTTTTGTGGATGTGAGGCATATATTAAGTCTACAGGGAGTTTTATTTCACCTCCTAGCATCATCATGCAAGGAGTCAATTTAGTAGTGTTATGTCGGGATCAACGATAGGCCATAAGGGCCAAGTGTAACTGGTCATCCCCTTCTTTCTGGTTTTTTACTTACATATTTGTTAATGATATCTTCTATATTTCTGTCAACTGCTCGACAAGACCGTTACTTGGTGGCCTTAAAGCAGTGGTTCTTGTCTTGGCAATATTTAATTTTTTACACAGTTCTTTGAAATGTTAAATTCAAATTGTCTCCTCTGATCTGTATGAACTTTAAGATAGATACGATATCTGCAGATAAAGTTTGTAATTTGTGCTCCAATATTGGCTATAGAATATCCCTCAGCCCGTTTAATAAAATAATCTGTTACACTTAATTCATATTTGTTGCCTTTGTATGACAAGGGTAAAGGACCTATGAGGTCTAGAGCGACTCGTTCAAATGGGGCACCAACATTGTATTGTTTCATCTTGCTTTTCGGGTAGGCTGTTTACGTGCATTATATGCATGTATTATTTTTTCTTCATTTAGGGCTATTCTGTGCTAGTCTAATTGACTATCTCTCATGCATTCAATTTTGTCATTATGTTTGGTCAAAATTCCGTTACTCATCTCCAATATACATTTATATTTATTCAAGAAATCTTAACAAATCATAGATGGAACAGTGATAAAATGGGGTAACATGATTTGATTTGTTCTCTAAAATAAATCTTGACACCAGATGCAGAAAATAAAGTCGACCAGGGAGCAAGTTAATTTAAAGACATCATCCAACCATTTCACTCATAAAACAAGCTATTATGTGGTCATTATCCAAAGTGAATAGAAAAAGTGTTCATGAAAGTGACAAGGTCACAACTAATGGCCAGGTAGGGATAAATTTCTTACTGCTGAATATAGTTCCGCGAGTTATATTCGAAGCATGTAAGTATTTCAGAAATTCATGCCATTAATTTTTCACAAAAGAGATGTGAATACATTTATACTTCGAATTTTACTGATCATTATAATTTTGATATGATATAATATGTGGAGAAAGAATTACGTTTAGAACCGGACTGCATTTTGGTGTTTGGACAAAAATCTGTTGCTACTGCGTTTAAAGTTAAAAATTATGTTCAAAGTAAATTTATATGGTCAACATCAGTAAAATAATAATGATTTAGAGGTTATAATGGAATGAACCACCAGGTATGCATCACACAATTGTCAGTATTGACGGACATTAGAGGTGAAGCATTCAAATGGTCATAATTGTTTGTTTTATTCGAGCAAATGATGGAGACTTGACAGTGTCAAGTTGGAGGTATATTTGCATTTATTCATATTACTTTAGTCCACACCCTTCATACCAATCAGGTAACACGGATGTAATTCTCAGTAAAACTGATCCTATTGTTTAAGCCAATTCACAATGATCAGAATGACGCAGATAAGTATACTGAACAGCAAGCATGATATGTTTCTTTCCTTGTTCAGTATACTTATCCGCGTCATTCTGATCTTTGTGTATTGACTTAACAATAGGAACAGTTTAACACGGAGATTCACATCCGAGTTAAGCTGATCGCTATGAATTGTGTGTAGTCGATTGGTTCGTTGCCCGGGATGTATTAATACGCAATTGTACATAATGCATTAAAACGTAATGGTCAATATACACATGGAAACATTTAGTCAATATCGTTTGTGTTATAGATACTGTATAAAGTCACGTTTGCAGACAATATTTTGACAAGTGTTCTTAGTGTAGAATACTGGTTAAATTCTCCCTCGCTACGCTCGTCCGAATTTAAAACATTTTCTGAATATAATAGGCTAAAATAAGAACTAAAATACTTTTAGGTTCTGGTTGCTCGCAGTAACTTATTTTTTCTAACTAACAACCGTTTAATCATATAATACATACAATATAAAGTATTATCAATCAATTATTTTAATGCTTATAACCAACATGAAATCAACACTTCGGCCTGTCGTTTAATAGTTACTGTGAGCACCTTCGATAACTGAATGACCCAAACTAGCCCTTTATATAGTATATAAATCCACACCCAAGTAATTTTTCGTACAAAGCAAGACTACACCTCTGCTATATATACCCGTTTACTACCCGTATCTATTAATACAAAACCAGCCAAACAACTTCCAAACTTGAAATAGATATATATATATATAACTGTGTTCAAGGGAAAAACCAAAATGAAATACCGAATAAAAAATAAAGAATTAGTAACAACTTCTATGCTTAATTAGCCCAATATCTATTACAAATACTTCTTCACATGGCACGATTAAAATGAAAGGGACTAAAACTCCCAAATGTATGAAAAAACATTTTAGCCTGGTAGCTGACTAACATGGGGTTAAAAAATATGTATTGTATCCTTGAAGTGAAACGCGTCCTATCAGCAACTATAGTTTGTAGAACTTCAAAACTATTTTAGGAGTCAAAATATTCCGTATGGAAACTAAGGTATTTTAAATAGACATGGACTGATTCTTCTTCCTCTCCTCGTTGGCGCATCTTACAGATATAACATATTTGCTTCGATTATCCCTGGCCTACCTTGTCCAATATTTCAAGCAAAAGTACATGTGGGTATGAAGAGTACAAAAAACTCTTAGAGGTCTCTTAGTATTTGGTTGTAGGCTTTATTTCCGTCTCCTTTGATTGAGATCACCTTTTCCAGTTTCAATATCTGCAAATTACTTTTTTGACAATTCACAAGCAGATTTCCTAATAACCACTATTTTTTCATTTTTTGTTACAATGACGACAACGAAAAAGATTAAATTATTTCTATTGAATATAATTTATTTATATATTTTAGGTAAATGTAACCAAATGAGCGATTGGACTTCACCCACGAAAACCAGAAGTATTACAGTAAGGGTCAATGTGATTGATATTATAAGTGACCTAAAGAGAGAAATGATGTATCATATCCAGACAGGACTTCTAGGTATGTAATATCTACAACCCACTATACTTACACACCCAAAAACAAGAGACTAATGGTCAACACATATGTATAGATAATCTAGGTATATGTTATGTCAAGATACTGTAGTAGAATCGAAATAAGGTCAAATTAAATAGGGTTGGATGAAATAGTCAAATTTTATGTTTAAGAAGATTTTTTACTTTGTTAAATACTACAGGAGAAAGATAAATTTTAAAGTGCAGATAGTGACATTTTTAGCTCACCTGACCCAAAGAGCCATATGAGCTATTATTGCAATCAGGTGGCATCAGGCGTCTTTTTCAAAGATCTTCTCAGAAACTGCCAGGCAAACTTTTACCAAACTTGACCTGAAGCATCATAAGGGTATTTATTTTAAGGTTTTGTTTAAGTCAAAAGACCGAACAATATGGCCGAAATTACAAGGAATAAAACATAGGGACCGATTGCTGTTTTTTTAGCTCACCTGGCCTAAAAGGGTATGCAGTTTCAAAATTGTGTTCGAATAGTCCGAGGATCAAACAACATGGCTGCTGTTACTAAAAATAGAACATAGGGGTAAATTGCTGTATTTTGCAAATAACTCGAAAACCGTTACAGATATTAAAAATCTGACATGGGGTAAAAATGATCAGCATGGCAAGATCTACCTGCCCTGCAATTTTGAAGAAAATTTGAAACCCGTCTTGGAGATATTACCCTTTTTCCGTAAAATTTTCAAAATTTTAATTTATTTTATTTTTTATTTGAAAAACTACAACAGATAGAGGTCAACTTAAAATTGCAAAAATGTTCAGCATATCAAGATCTACGCACCCTGAAATTTTGGAGAAAATCCAAAACCCCTTGTAGGAGTTATTGCCCTTTTTTCACCGATTTTTTTTAATTTTTGTATTTTTTGTCTTTTAGTTCCTAAACTATAGAAGATGAAGGTTAAGTGTAAGATGATGAAATGTTTGCCACGCTGTGGCGAATTCAAAACTGGTGTTGAAAATAGTTTGTTGACCTCCATTTTCAAAATGGCCGCCAAACATTGTCAGACATTCAACATTGTCTGATTTCAATGAAATTTGGTTTCCAAATAGATATTGATGTTGCGATTTCAAAACCAGTGTTGAAAATTTTTCGTTGACCGCCATTTTCAAAATGGCCGCCAAAAAAGGCGGGAAAATTCAACATTGTCCGATTTCAATGAAATTTGGTTTCCAAATAGGTATTGATGTGGCAACTGCAAAACTGATGTTATAATTGTTCTTTGACTGCCATTTTCAAAATGGCCACCAAAAAAGGCGGGAAAATTCAGCATTGTCTGATTTCAATGAAATTCGGTTTCCAAACAGATATTAATGTTGCGACTTTATGGTGTTAAAAATTGTCGTTGACCGCCATTTACAAAATGATGTCTAGACTTCAAAAATAGAGTCAAAAGTGGTCATTAGCAAGAATGTTTTTTGTCAAAAAAGCCCAACAAAGACATAGAGTAAAACATGATCAGACTTTAAATACAGTTCAAGATATTGGTTGTGTTTGAGCTACCAAAGTTGGAGAGACTGAAGTTCAACTGTATAACTTACAATGTTAGCTTGATTGTTGCAAATGAAAACCAGGTGAGCGATACAGGCTCCTGGGAGCCTCTGATTTTCTTTTCTTTTCTTTTTTTTCAAATAACTAGAAAACCGTTACAAATATACAAAAAAGTCCTTACAGGGTAACAATAATAAGCATAATGAGCTCTACCTACCCTGCAATTTTGATAAAATCCGGTAACCCGTCTTTGAGTTATTTCCCCTTTTCTGTCGAATTTTCATTGTTGTACAACGTTTCGTATTTTAAATAATATATATTGAAAATGATAAAAGATAGAGCTGAATCTTAATTTACAAAAATGATCCGCGTAGCAAGATATACATGTCCTGTAACTTTGAAGTAAATCTGACGTCCCATATATGAGTTATTAACCCCTTGTCTTTGAATTTTCACGACGTTTATACTTTTTACTTTCTTTTTCAAAAAATATTTGAGATAGAGGTTAAGTTTAAACTGCAAGTGTTACACTTATCAAGGACTACAATTTTCACATGTCAAGTAGATTCACATATAATTCAAGATGGCAGCTAGTGTTAAACATCGAACCCTATGGCAAAATGCATTCAAAGATTGTCTCCTGAAGTAAGAACCAAACTTGATCATAATAGTCCTTCGATGGTCCCCATCACAGTTTGTGATTTTTAAGTTTGTACCTATTCCAAGTTAGCCACCAGCGAGAAAAATAGTTTAATCTAGTGACCCTACAGGAAATACTTCCAAAGATCTTCTCCACTGAAACTACCAAGCCCATTGGAATCAAACTAGTTAACAATAGTCCTTTAGTGGTTTCCTTCACAGTTTGATTTTTTTGTACGTTATTTATCAAAGTTTCTGTCAGAGTGGAATATAGTTTAACATATTGACGCTTCAGGAAATACATTAAAAGATCGTCTCTGAAACTCCTGAGCTTACTATTCTTAAACTGGTTTAAAATAGTCCTTAGGTGATCCCTTCACAATGTGTGGTTATTATGTTCATACCTCATCCAGGGTGGCTGCCAGCGAGGGACATAGTTTAACATAGTGACCCGTGAGAAATTAATCCAGAGATATTCGCTGAAACTGCCAAGCCAATATATTCATTCTTGGTCACAATATTCATTGGGTGTCCTCCTTCAAAGTTTGCTTTTTTGTCCTACCTCATCCAAGATTGCAGCCAGAGGGAAACATAATTTAACATAGATCTTCTCTGAAACCAAAACAACGGCAGTAGAATACCGAAGGAAAAGTCCAGAGACAAGACAAAGAAAAGAACACCAGAAGACGCGAGACCAAAGACACTACGTGCCCATAAAACGCAAACACTTCATATACTATTGAACAATTTTGATGAAATTTTAGCATAACAGTCCTTTGGTGGACCCTCCAGTTTTTGTAAATTTTTCTGTTCGTACCTCACCCGACCTTGCTGCTGGTACCTTAATTGGTTTTCAGGAGTTCTGGCTACGTCTTATTGGAAAATAGGCCCAGTCCATGCGGGGTAGTCTGGTTATAATTCGAAAGCCTGACAGCTAACTATTGAAGCCAAACTTTTTGGAGAAACGTTACCCTCAATGCATTATAAAGACCTTTTCTATATTTCTCTTAGGCGATCAGACGCACTGGGTGTTGTAAAAAAGATTAAATTACCTGCCCCTACCATTTTCTTCCCAATTCCAGCAGAAATCAAAACTCGTTGCCCCGGTGTTCCATTCCATCCATTTCTTTCTTCTTTAAGATACATTTTTCAACTGATTAAATTGTTTTCGTTCTGAAATAGTGCTCACTGGACTTTACACTCTAACTTATCAATCAATCAATCCAAGCTGGCACCTTGTTGGGAACATAGTTTAAGAAAGACCTATATGGATAATGCATTCAGAGATCTTCTCCTTTGGAACCACTTAAATAACTTTTAACAAATTTGATGATAAGTTTGGTGATCCCTCTCAAAGTTGGTTGGTTTTTGTTCCTACCTTATCCCAAATGGCTGCCAGTGGGTACAAATGTAACATACATATAGTTTTACATAGCAACAAATGGGTAATGCTTTAAAAGATCTCCATTTGAATAACTTTAAATATGTTAACCAGATTTGATCAAAATATTCATTGGGTGGTCCCCTTTCTGATTTAAATGTTCCAACCTTATCCAAGATGGCGCCAATGGATAAGTATCCTGTCAGAAAACTGTAACATCTGGTAAACTGATGTAGAGTATATATAATAATGGATGATCTTTGGTGACAGGGAATTTAACAAGTCACAAGGTGAGCAATACAGGCTCATTTGAGCCTCAAGTTTATTTCATTAATTTTGCGCTAAGCTATTTTCTGTTCGGTTTGCGGTAATTCGTATATACTTGTCATATACGGGATAACATTGATATAATTGGCTTAGTTATCTTCAAATTGTGTTTTAGTTTTACAGTTAAAATATAAGACCACCGGAAATTAAGCATAGGCAGAAGTTATAACAGAATGGTGAATAAATGGATATGGAGTAAATGCACATGAGACAAAGTCTCTACAAATAAATGGTAAAAAACAAGCAAAGGAACAACGCTTTTATTGTTGTTCTTCATCGATTGGAGAAGCATCGATTCGAACGAGATGAACAATCTTTGTACAGGCCTTTCCATACATCATTTCTGTAACGTTTGTTGGAATTTGCCCTAGTGGTTTTTAGAGGAGAATAGGAAAATGTAATTTTCCCTTAGGGTCAAATGTTAAACATGCTCAGTTCTGGCAGCCATGTTTTCGTCAGATCAAAACAAAAGGGACCTTCCCCATATCATTCCTGTAAAGTTTGATCGATTTGTTTCAGTTTTTTTCAGAGGCGAAAATTAAATGTATTTTTTCCTCCATATGGACTAATGTTAAACCTAAGTTCCGCATTGGCAGCCATGTTTTCTGTAGGATTCGCACAAATAAGCAATCTTAAAAATTTGTAAAGGACCTTCCATACACCATTCCTGTAGACTGTTGAATTTGCTACAATTGTTTCAGAGGAAAAGATTAAAATGTGAAAGTAAATGGACGACGGGCGCCATGTGATGGCAATTACTCACACTGAGCAAAATAGCAAAACATTTCTTTGTTCTTCATTATACCTCCTTCAGATTGTAGAGGGATGGACAGCAAGTTTTATGACAGTTAAAATGAATTAATATGTCATTGAAAAGAAATATACAGCAATACCCTATGTTTGTAATTATAACATCAAAAGTGTAGTTAAACTGTCAAGTCCAGGTTGTAATTCGGTGAATGTGATGCATATATTGAATGGAAGCCAACACAGACTGCGTACCAATGGACATGGGCATTATACTGCCCCGCGCCTGCACGACAGTTCAATAAATGGTCTTCTTCTATTGAAGAATATTCCACTGGGTATTTACACATTGGAACCAAATTGCATTCTTTTCCCCGTTCAAAGCTTCATTCTTTCTACAAAACATGCTTAGCATCATCAGTGACTGGTTGGCATTCACTGGAATATAAAGTAGCTGAGTTAGTTTGGAAATATCAAACTATGAACTTTTCAAACATGTCTGCGAATCAGTCAACGAACCTGATAAGTGGACATTTCTCAAAATTCAAGTCGTATAGAAGGCTAAATTTCCTGCCTCTACCCATTTCTCCCCTTTTCCAGTGGCAATCAAAAGTCGTTGCCCCGGTTGTCCCTTCCACCTTTATTTCTTTCTTCTTTTACTTACAATTTGTTTTGAATTGATTAACTTGTTCTCGTCCTGGTATAGCTGAAATATTGCTCATTGGACGTTAAACTCTAACTAATCAATCAATCAATCAAAATTCAATTCGCCAATAAAGGCTTGGACGCCATAAATCTCGCAATCATTCTACACAGCAAAACAGTGATATCAAACATTCCACCTTACTTCAAAGATAAATCTGTTCCACTGAATTCGTATTCCTACACTAAGCCTATTGCAACTACCATTTAAAATTACAAACGGGTATTGTATGATTTCATAATTGACGATTTCAACGCCAAACCACTTGGTTGCGCTTGATCCACTCACCCTTCAATTACAGTACTACGAGAGGTCTTTTCAAAAGGTCCCAAATATCGTGTACCCCAGCATTTCAACTTTGAGGTACAAATTAAAAATTTTGATGGCTGTAGTTGTGGACTATGAGAGAAAGTGGGCAAAAAGAGAGAGAAAATGTCGAAACGTTGTCCAATTGGATGAGGTCAATTAAGTTGTTAATTTTGAATCGTATTCCGCGATTGAAAACATAATGAAATCAAGTTATCCATATATATTTGAAGATCCCTTGTAAGAAGAATTCTGGACAACCTCTACGAAAATTACATCATTGTCCTTGCAGACAAAGCTTCTAAGAACATACTGTTCGTGTGTACGAAAGACTACCTCGACTGTCTGGTTTAAGAAATTGGAATTGAAAGTTGGTCAGAAAAACCCTCTTATACTCCTGCTACTTTATCAAGGGAGGAGATTAATGAAAATCACACCTCTGTTTTAGCGTCAATTGGCATCAAAACGGATTATGAAAATAATCAGCTCCCTTACATCTACTGGGTTCCTAAACGTCAGAAGAATTTGTACTGAAATTCATTGCGGGGTCTTCCAGGTGCACCACTAAGCCTCTAAGCTTCTTACTTTTGCTGTGATAAAGTTTAATTCACGAGCGGTTTCAATCAGATGTGGTTTAAAAAAAAGAATCTAAAAACTCCTTGAACAGCTATCCTTTAGCAGTCTCAACCATTGTCATAGCATTCAAACTTTTAATTTTTCGACTCTTTATACTACCCTACCACACAAAACATTGAAAACAGTAATTTCTTATTTGATACATCAATGGTTCTGAACTAAAAAATGGAGAATGCAGATACACTTATTTAGTTGACATGAAATGTGGATATTAAAAAACTCTAAAGATCTACTTGACATCCTGAAATCTAGATCATTATTGCATTGCAACAGCATTAAAACATTTGACTTCTCCACACTTTATACTACCATTCCTCATGAACAACTGAAATCTCGACTGAAAGATATAATTCATAGATGTTTCTCCCGTAAGAACGGCGAACGAAGATACAAGTACATTGTCATAGGCAGAGAACAAGCATACTTTGTGAAATATGACTCAGAATCACAGAAAAAATACACTGAGGAAGAAGTGATAAAAATGTTAGAGTTTTTGATCGATAATATATTTGTCCAGATTGGAGGACTTGTTTTTCAACAGACCATTGGAATTCCAATAGGCACAAACTGTGCACCTCTTTTAGCCGATCTGTTTCTCCACTCTTATAAGGCTGAATTAATTGAAGGGCTTCTTCAAAATAAAGACAAAAAACTGGCCCGTTATAGAGATGATATTTTATCACTAAACAACCCTCGCTTTGGTGATTTTCTTCATCTTATTTATCCAAAAGAGCTTGAAATTAAGGATACTACAGATACTTCCACATCGGCTTCGTTCCTTGACCTTCCTCTTGAAATTGACAACAGAGGTACATTACAAACTAGCCTGTATGACAAACGCGATGACTACACTTTTCCAATAGTCAACTTCCCTTTTCTTTGTAGCAACATTCCAAAAGCACCAGCATATGGAGTTTACACCTCACAACTCATTCGCTAATCAAGGACTTGTGGTCGTTACAGTGACTTACTTGATAGAGCTCAGTTGCTTACAAATAGACCACTTAAGCAAGGGTACGTTACCAAAAACTTAAAGTCATCACTACAGAAGTTTTACGGCCGACATCACGATCTTGTGTATCGCTATGGGTTATTTCTCACTTACTTTAGTAGTAGGGGGAGACAATACGTATTTTGTAAAGAACCAAACTGAGTCAAACAGTAGTACACTAACAATGACGTAATAAAGATATTGGAATATTTTATAGACAGTATTTTTGCCGAATGTGGAGGTTCAACTGACAATCGGAATTCTCATGGGAACTAACTGCGCGCCACTTTTGGCTGATCGTATGAGGCCAAGTTTTTACAAGGACTACCAAGAAAAACACAAGCATTCAGCCCAGTCCTGTAATTTCAGCGTCCGCTACATAGACGATATTCTTTCTCTTTATTATCCAGAATTCAAGGAATATTTACACCACATCTATTCCAAAGAGCTTGAATTTAAAGAGACTACTTATACACCTTCTTCAACTTCGTACTTAGATGATCTTTTGATATACATTGACGAAGATGGACGTTGAAATATAAGTCATATGACACACGTGATGATTTTAAATTCTAATTGTAAACTTTCCCTTTCAGAGCAGCAATATACCTACCTCTCCAGCCTATGGAGGGTACATTTCACAGTTGATTCGTTACTGTCGAGCATGTACTTAATACAGTGATTTTTTTAATACAGCAATAACACTGACCCAAAAGCTGCTTACTCAGGGATGTGTTTAGCCTTAAGTTTGTTACTTTCATCCCTTCAGAAGTTCTATGGCCGTCATCATGACATCATTGACAGGTGTGAATTAACTGTGTCCCAAATGAAAACGGACATTTTCAGCTAGATTTCACGTCTTCAAGGATTTGACATAATCGGTTTTGACTCAACCCTGGATTAACTCACTGATAGTGTTACGGGTGTCGCTAACGGAGTAAGAAATGCCTACCCTACCGGAGCACCTGGTGCAGCTCCGGTTTTCATGGGAGTTCACACTATGATTGCCAAAGTTTTTAATGCCGTCTTTTTATTTCTGTGCCTTGTGTCTGTCTCTAGTCCTTGTTTTGTCTTGTTTTTCTCTGTTGCCGTTTTTGCCATGTCTTTAGGCCGTGGGCCTTGATTTCGGTGATCATCACTTCCCTTGTTCCTTCGGTATTCTACTGCCGTTGTTTTATGAAACGTTACATGTCCGTCCCGACAAAAATGCTAAAATACTTACTGCCATTAAATCTTCGATGTATGTTTTAGAATGTGGGAACAAGAACCAATCAAGTACTATCCCGTCACAGATACGGTTTATGTTTTCGGCAGTCGAGACTAAAATATCTGCCCAAGAGGACAAACTATCAGCTGAAATAGGTATAAGATAAAAAAAAAAAGAATAATGTTAACAGATAAAAATACTATTATTCATCTCTACATTAATATCAGATATTTACGGGGATACTATTTTACATGAAGTAATATTCCATCAATAACTCAATGGTATGGATACTTGTACTATATTGATATGAAAATTATATTCAGTGTAAAAGGTATAACAAGATATGTACAATTTATACATGTTAATAATAAAATACCGAAGTTACTGTTATTTGCGCGTTTCTACAACTTATGTCTCATCAGTGCAGATAAAATCAAAACACTTGGAAATCCATATACCAAAGTATGTGTAAAAGCTGATAGATATATCATAATAAATATGTCATATCACATGAATATGAATAAACGATAGATACATGTACAAAACATTGGTACTTTTCAAATCAATCCTAATTCCAATATCTCCTGACGATAAAGAATTATAGTAAGATAATGTTCCCCGATAATGTTAGTGGTTAGGTCCACTAACCAACAAAAAAATCGGTCCTAACATAATTTCAAGTATAAAAGTAAAACAAGTAAAATGAACAAACCACAAGTAAATAGGCAACATTATTATGCCCCCCGCGACCACAAGTCGGTGGCATATTGTTTTACCCCTGTCCGTCTGTCCGTAATTCCGCCCGTCCCATCTCTGATTACCTGTTTCTCCCACAATATTAATGCTACATTCTCTTTACTTTGCATAGTGATAAGGTACGGATTGAAGATGTGAATATTGCAATGGCTTAGATTTTGGCCACAAATTGTGATTTTGTGGGGTTGTTGAACTTGGCCATTTTATTGAAATGTGTATGCTGACACTGCTATTCCGGATAAATCCTCCCACAATATTAAAGCTACATTTATTTTACTTTGCACAGTGATTAGGCATGGATTGAAGATGTGCATATTGTAAGGGTTAAGATTTTGGCCAAAAATTGTGATTTTTGAGGGGTTGTTGAACTTGGCCATTTATTGAAATGTGTATTCTGAAACAGCTATTCCGGATAACTCCTCCCACAATATTGATGGTACATTTATTTTACTTTGCACAGTGATTAGGCATGGATTGACGATTTACATATTGTCATGGTTGACATTTTGGCCATGAATTGTGATTTTGAGAGGTTGTTGAACTTGGCCAATTTATTGAAATGTTCGTTCTTTAATTGTTATTCCGGACAACTCCTCCCACAATATTTATGGTACATTTATTTCACTTTGTACAGTGGTTAGGCATGGATGCAAGATGTTTTATTTTACTTTTGCACAGTGATCAAACATGAATTTTAGAGGAACACATTGTCACATTTCAGATTTTTGCGAACATTTGTGATGGAGGGGGTATTTGGAATTGGCAATATAATTGAAATGTGGTCATTTGAAGCGTCGATTCAAGATAATTCCTGATGGGTTATACCAATCAGCTGCGTGAGATATGTGAATTTTAGTTCTTGAAATTTGTTTATCAAGTGCTAAGAAATTAGATTGATTGATTGATTGATTGAATATTGTTTAACGTCTACTCAGCAATATTTCAGCTATACCAAAACGAGAACAAGTTTGTTAATAAATAATCACTTTGGGGTATGGAAAGGGCTATGGGACGGGAAATTCTGACTGCCACTGGAAAAGTAGGGTGAAATCGTCAAGGGCGGGGAATTTAGCCTTGTAGCCGATAACCTACGGACCACCCCAAAAAGAGCTTGCTACAAGGGTTCTTTAACGTGCAGGAAGCGTGGCATTTCTTCCAACACGTGGACCTGAGTTTACATCCCATCCGAAAGATGGGTTGTGTATTTATTACACACGGAATGGGTCCTATTTCTATATCCCGGGACCCTCGGGGTCAGCCTCCGTTTAGGAGGGGTCACACCCCGCAAGCCGGAGATACTAGGTCCTATTTCTATATCCCGGGGTTCCCTCGGGGTCCTCTCCATACTCCAAGCTCAGAGGATGCTGCGGGCCTATTCATAAGCCGGGACCGCGCACGGCGGCTAAGAAATTAGATTTCCAGGTTTTATATCCAATTTCGGGGGCATCATTTGTGTCTTACCGACACAAACAAAGAAGTTAAATTTTATCAAAAATTTTGTCCAAATCATTTAAAAAAAATTCTTCACTAGAACGTTTGAAATAATTGGGCTAAAACAGGGGAAAATAAGAATTCTTGTTAAAATTTGAGGAAAATAGCTCATTTGTCATATGTATTGATTCAGTAGATATTACGCACACTCAGCGACAACCTTAACATTTTGTGTACGGACATCTCTTGCATAACGCTATTGATTGGTAAAATATTTTGGTGGTCGAAGAATGTGCTATATGTTTCCGGACAGACAAAGAGTTGGAAACCTTCCTATTTTTCAGTGGTTATTGGAGAATACGGGACTTTTGAGATAGGAACTCTCGTGTAATTGAAGGCGGAAACGATCACCTCGAATACCAGTCAGAAGGAATACTGGATTTGTGAACTATTTATGAAATTGAAGTGCATCTATAATTTTTCCTTTATGACAATTTTTAACTAAATTTTAAGTGACGAAAAAAATTAACATGAAGCGCTATCAATCGATTAAATATAAATCAACCTTAGCTCAACAGTGTTCATTACTTAGTGATTCCCTCTCAATGTATTGAGTATTGATTTTTTACGTATAAAAATACAGCTGTTTCCGGGATTGAACACGATTCAAAAGTCCCGTATTGGTAATGTCACGTTGACGTCGTAATAATATTTGATGTGAAACAAATTCTTGCAAAACAATCGCTTAAAAGTATTCCAAAAATGTCCTTAATTTTTTCATGAAACATGGCGCGAAAAATTAGTGAACCTCCTCCTTTAAAGCATCAAATGAACTGATAATTTTCTTTAGAATTTTTAAAGGGTGTTCAGTTGATATTAATTATGTTTTAGTGGTATATTGTTGTCAGTTAAGACCGTATTTTTCTTTGTATCTATTTTGCATCGTTTTTGTGTTGTCTTGTGTATCATACTGTAACATTTTAGTTTTGTCTTCGTCGGTGATGTTCGTGCTGCTGATTTGACCTGGTTAATGTTTTAATACTCCGGAGACTTACTAAAGCTTTTTTCAAATTTTTAACCTTGGTACTGTTTGAGGGTTAGAGAAGTAACAAGTACCAAAGATTTTTATTGGTTTTGTCTGAGGGTTAGAAAATGGCAATTCCAATCAGCTACATATCAGAACTTTCAAAACAATATATACCTCACTGATCGTGTGACGGGTGTCGCTAGTGGAGCAGGACATGCTTACCCTTCCGGAGCACCTGATGTCACTCCCGGTTTTCATGGGAGTTCACACTATGAGTGCCTTAGTTCTTAATGTTATCTTTTTATTTCCGTGCATTGTAGCTGTCTCACGTCCTTGTTTTGTGTTTGTTTTTATCTGTTACCGTTTTTGCCATGTCTTTGGACTTCGATTTTTGTAGTTATCGCTTCCCTTGTTCCTTCAGTATTCTACTGCCGTTGTTTTGTTCTTTTTTTTGTTTGTTTGTTTTTTTCTTTATTTTCTTTTTAAATAACAAAATACCGAACTTACTGGTAATTTGTTTTCTGCATATGCGAATTTCGACAACTTATGTCTCATCAGTGCAAATCAAACCAAAACATTTGGAAGTCCAATAACTGAAAAACGTGTTAAAGCTGATAGAGAACATATCACCAAAATGTTCTAAATAGAAAAGCCTAAATTCAGCTAAGGACAGAGCTATGCATGAGGGAGATACTCCTTAGTATTAAACAAAATTTTGAAAAATTTATATATTTTAAATGTTTAATCAAGCTTTTATATTATAGAATAAAAGAGATAACAGGAAACACCTACAATTGCCGAAAAACATAGCCACATGCCACAAAGTAAATAGGAACTGCACAAGAAATAACCGACAATAAAAATACAAAATACAAACGTAAACAACGATAAAAACTCGGGACAGACGGATTTGGCACCGGCACTATCAAAAGCAAGCGGTAGGGTTAAACCGGTTTATGGGTACCCAAATTTCCCCCTTCTCTGTCCCGTTTCCATATAGTATAATAAAAATACGAATAAAACCCAAAACAGTTAGACTACTAACTCCATGAACACAATCTTGAAAAGGAAAAAAGGGGGGACAAAACGTAATTTTGAAAGATGGGTCAAGTAGTGCTCGACGCTAAACTGCCGGTTAGCCCAAGGAGTCTAGTCTGCTGGTAAAACACTGTCAAACTACGGAAGAAATATCAAACTCAAAACTCCCAGATGGGTTCATGTATTTCAGTAGACATCGTTTTGGAAGGTGGGCGATATTTAGGCCCTTTTCTAAAGAGCCGTTGAACTTCTTTATCTTCAATGATGTTTAAGTTCCCCGTTAATATATGTCCGTAAGGGTCATAGCGGTATGGTGCCATGGAAGTCTCAGCTGCTGGGGTAAGTTCTTCCCAAAATCATCATCACAAGTGATAGAAGAGTAATTGAAAAAAATACTTCTAGTAGGTTGTTTGTAAGAAAATGAAATGATAGTCATATCCTGGTCGTCAAAATATGCGGGTATAAGTTTTTGAATATCTGGGTCCCGAAAAATGCTTGCAATATCAATCAAATCAATTCCTTTATTAATATATTTAATTTTCAAAAATTGTTTAATATGTTCATCGGGTTTGTCGATTCTCGAAAAAAGCCGATGATAGCAGAATGCATATATAATTTTAGAACATTCATACCGCGGACTATTAACAGACATGGTATCACATTCCAAAGAGATTTTATATAGTTTTGTAGCAGGAATTGAACAAAGTGTGGTGAACAAGTCGTGCCGCCCATTGTTTTTGAAATTTAACATTTACAAGGTTTTTACGTTTGCTTTTTATATTATAATTCACTCTTCGACCATGTGTCCTATGTCTTGTTACTCCCTATTTTTAACGTTTTTACTGTCTAACATTTACTACATAAGTAAGTGATAACCAATCGTCAGTCCACTGTCTAACATTTACTACATAAGTAAGTGATAACCAATCGTCAGTCCATAAAAAGTCCTCAATGACAAAAATATCCATCAGATACACAAAAAACAATAGTATAGGGGTTCCGGCTACAGAGCTGTCGGACGCGTCCCCATTTGGTGGATAGGGCAATGCCCTGTCTATGCGGGGTATTCAGGTCATAATACGGAAAGTCTGACAGCGAACAATTGTAGCCAAACTGTGTGGAGAAACGCCATGCTCCATGCAGTATAAAGACCCCTTCTATATTGTCTAAAGAGAGCAGAGTCACTTGGACACGTTTAGAAAGCTACATTTCCGGCCACTTCCCATTTCTCCCCTTTTCCAGTGGCAATCAAAACTCGGTTGTCCCGGTTGTCCCTTCCACCTTTATTTCTTTCTTCTTTTACTTATATTTTTTTAATTGATGAACTTGTTCTCGTCCTTGTATAGCTGGAATATTGCTCACTGGAATTTAAACTCTAAAAAACCAATCAATCAATCAAAAAACAAAGGCATAACATATGTACGACACAGGAAAGAAAAAACGAGGATACACATATAGATGACTCAACATACAACCATATAGCGAAACTTTGTTATTATCTGGGAAACAAATATTCCACAGCAGTCCACACGATACAAATACAAAGAAAATGTAAACTAAGTGTAACAAATATTCTTAGCAAAACGCCAATATCAGTCTTAACAATATATTTTATCTTTCTAGCCCTTGTAGTGGATAAAAATGATAACTTAAACTCAACACAGCAAAAATTGACCAAAGATAATCAAGATTTAAAGAGAAACGTCCAAAAGCTTACAGATGAGATTGAACAACTTAAAAAAGGACGTGGTAACTTAGATTCTTTTATTTCTGTCATGTTTTAACGTTTCCTGATCAGTAGGAGAAATACAGTTCGTAGAGAGAAGTTTTTTCTCGGGAAGTGATTGGTTGAAATTAACTTATGACGTTAAAGTTGTTTGACGTTTTTCACCTTTATCATTGTGACGCCATGAAAAAAGGCGACCATGCCAGATGACAACCCGTTTATTTCGGATCATCAGAAAAGGGGGATCAGTTTTTGTTCAAAACCTCCCTGAAATTATATAAAGTTTATCGTGAGAAGGGACATCTCCAAATTCTCGATAGTTCAATTTTCAAATATTTGAAATGCTCGTAAACCTCGTGTTTAAAAAATGACAAATCAAACATTTCTAGTGAAAAAAATGTCTTTTCTGACTGAATGCATTCTCAATCAGCATAAATAACCATTCTTAACTCCATTTTGTTGCTAGTCGAGCATCTGTAGTTCTGCAATGAACAAAAAAATATATAATATGTCGCTTATTCCCATTAAATCTGTGATTTCTGATCGACGTAAATTGTATTCCCCGGTTATCATGTGGATTGATTCTGAAATACCAATTAACATGTATGTACTAAATCTATAATTCTCGTTTGTGTTATCATATACCAATAGTGTTTTATTAAAAAAAACAGTTATGTAAAAAAAAAACAAAAAAAAAGATAAGCTGTCGAACAATTGAAGACTGCACAATTCCTAGGCATGGAATGAAAATGTTTTATTCTTAAGGCCCAACATAAAATATATTTTCATCGAACCATACATGCCCGAGAGAGATGACGCCGCTCTATATATTTTATTACTAAATTANTTTTTTTTTTTTTTTTTTTTTTTTTTTTACATTTGTTTAAAAATACTTTTTTGATAAAGAAAAAATAAATAATTACGTATGCACACCTGTCTGCGTGAAGCTTGGTTAGACGAAAAAAATTAATTTTAAAAATTAAAAAAAAAAAAAAAAATAAAAAATTATTTTAAGTTTTGTCTTATCTTTTTCAAATTGTTAAGCTGAAAGTAACTATCTTAAAAAAGCATCTAAAGGGACACCGAAAATGTTATTTGTGATTCAAAATCTAATATATAACATCACAAATATTGGATGTTGATGATCACACAAATATATTTTTAAAATATAAAAATGCGTCGGGTTCGATGTTACATTGGCATATCTTCAACGTTCCTCTTAAATAAAAACAGAAAAATGAAATTTGTTATACCTGTATGTAAAAAGTATAAAAATGTAATTACTCCATAATTTTGCCGTATAGGGCACGCGTCATTTTTTGAGCTTGATCGGCTAATGTTTTTCTTTGCCTATGTGAATCTCTCATTATAATTGAAATTCAATCCTTAATATAAGTATGAATCATTAATTTCAATGTTTGATCCAAAAAGTTTGATTTCATCCTGAATGCTTCCCTTAAGCTCTCTAAAAATACTTACTTCCATTTTGTCAATATTTACTGAGTTTCCCCCGTCTCAAACACTTAAAAAAACATCATTCAATTTGTAAATCATGTTAACTTTCAGATAAAATAATTGTAACGTCTGCGAAAAGCAAAACAAGTACCAAAAAATTCTTACATTTTCGTGAACATATATTTGTCATGAATATTTTATATAGCAGTCAAACCTTTACTTTTAAAACTCTTCTAGATTTTCCAAAAATACAGAGAACAGAAAAGAAGACAAATTTTCCCCATGTCGAGACCCCAATTTTGCTCGAGAACAATCCAAATATATCATTTCCCTGTTTAACACATGATTCCATTCGGTTTTAAATGTTATATATGACCTTCAACGTTATTTTTAATCAATTTTAGCAACAAATCATGCATACAAACCGTATCAAAAACAAAAAATAAATCGACGAACACTATAATTTTTACCCCATGATAAATAAATCTCATTTATACATGGAGACAAATATATTATCAACTGTCGAATATCATTTTTAAACCCCGTCTGCGGTTATGAATAATATCAATTGAAGAAGCAAATTTTGCAAGTCGATTGATAATTTGTTCCTAGTGTTGAGACTAAAGTAATGCCCCTGTATGAATCTGGATCTTCAGGATTACCAAAAGGTATACAAATTTCTAGTATCAATCAGAATTATAATATAGTATTACATTATTGCCATTTCACAAACAAAATTAAAAATGCCCAGAATAAAGTTAAAAAATGTTTCATTGCTTGATTTTACCATGTTTATTGTAAATACTTTGTATTGTTTATAATAGAATGAAAATCATACTTTTAGGTGCTGTCTACGTCAGATGGGGCAAGAAGACTTGTCCATCTGAAGGAACAAATCTTGTGTACACTGGTAAGTTGATTTCAATATAATATATATAAACAACAAAAATGATTTTAATAACGACCGTTTAGAGACGGACATTTTATATCCAGCGCACAAACTTGTCAATAAAAAACGATGATTAAAGAAACTATTTTCAACATTTAAATACTTTCAAAATCAACAAAATGTATTTGTAAAAAAAAACGAGAGCTAATAATTTTATGTTTGATTGTCATTTCATCTTAAAACGAAACTTTCTTGCGTAATCACCATATTAAAACAATAAGTAATCCCTCATTCTGGTTATTGCTAATGTTCAACTTATGATCGAACAACACATTGAATATTTTCGATAGTCAGAATAAAGGATTAGTTATTGTTTTGTTGTAAAGATCAGTGTTCGCATATCTAATAGTCTAAGTTAAGATTCTTTTCATGGTATTCATGAAAACTTGTCAGGTGTCTTAATTTTCCTGATAGAAGACATTCATGAAATAAAAAGATGGAGACTGTGTGGCATATCTAATAGTCTAAGTTAAGATTCTTTTCATGGTTTTCATGAAAACTTGTCAGGTGTCTTAATTTGCCTGATAGAAGACATTCGTGAAATAAAAAGTGGGAGACTGTGTGGAAAATTTTTTAAGCCACTGACCTGTAGAAAACTAAAGGAGTCTATAAATCTGACACAAATCCAAAAATGTGATGAATTAGCCATATTTAGATGAAACGACTCGATGTAAAAACGTTGAGAGTGTTACATTGTATTGGCCGACCAACTCGTGATGTAAATTTAAAGCGTTCCTCCTCATACCCTTGGTGAAGTTGTTTCTGGTTAGTAATACAAATCTGTTTGTGAAATCCCAGTATCCGGTAAATGCTCTAGCATATCAGTTATAAACACCTGTTTGTGAAGTCCCAGTATCCGGTAAATGTTCCAGCATATCAATAATAAACATCTGTTTGTGAAATCCCAATATCCGGTAAATGTTCCAGCATATCAATTGTGAAATCCCAGTATCCGGTAAATGTTCCAGCATATCAATTGTGAAATCCCAGTATCCGGTAAATGATGCTCCAGCATATCAATAATAAACATCTGTTTGTGAAATCCCAGTATCCGGTAAATGCTCCAGCATATCAATAATAAACATCTGTTTGTGAAATCCCAATATCCGATAAATGCTCCAGCATATCAGTAATAAACATCTGTTTGTGAAATCTCAGTATCCGGTAAATTCTCCAGCATATCGTATCAACTTAGAATCGAACGTAGATAAACAAATGTATTTATTCTATTTCTGAAAAGCTGAATACAAAATCAAGAAGAAAATATTTAGATTTATTAATTTTATAGGCATTGCAGCTGGTGGAATGTATTCACAATCAGGATCTGCAGCAAACTTTGAATGTCTTCCACACGACCCTGATTTGGAAACAGACAAAAAACCTACAAATAAAGACCTTGAAGCACGGATATACGGGGCTGAGTACGAAGACAATTTTTTTGGTGAAAATTTGCACCAGATGGAAGTACCTTGTGCTGTCTGTAACACCGATCATTCAACGGTAGTTCTTATGATTCCAGGGAGAAATCATTGCTTTAATGGATGGAGAGAAGAATATAACGGAACATTGGCAACTGGCTTTTCTACTGCAACTGCAGCATCAGAATACGTTTGTGTAGATAGCAACCCTGATTTTTTTGCAGGTACTCCAGCTAATAAGGATGGAAAACTGCTTTTTCCCGTAAAAGCAACATGTGGGTCGCTACCTTGTGAACCATACATCGATAATGCCATTCTGACATGTGTTGTTTGTTCAAAGCAAGCCTAAAAGGTCATGGTTCGAGTTTTATCATTATGTATTAATTTCAGATTTTTTGTAAAGGTTACACTTTTCTTTCTACAAGATCCATTCCTATAAAGTTTTCAGAGTATTATCGTTTTTCTTAATTTCTTTTTTTTCACAATTTAAAGGATACGGAATAAAGTAGTATATAATTATAACTAATTGCTTTTTTATTAACTTATTGGCAAGATTTAAGATATATACAATGTTTTCAGACAGATGACATATATCAGTAACAATATATAGAGATTAATACATGGTCTTTTCCATATCAACACTGTTATCATCCAGAGACTCCCATATTAGCCAGAGGCGCTGCTTAATCGGTTTTTATATGCTTCAAATTAGGAGTTATTATCACACCCGGGCTGAAATAGCCATATCACCGGGCTGATATGGATATTTCAGAACGACGAGGTCTGATACGCCCATATCAGACTACATACTTAGCGAATATATGTTCTGTATTGCATATGTAATATAGCCAGAATTTAACAATCCACAATCCATATCATATATCCAGTCTAAAATGGACGTATCAGACCGCGTCGTTCTGAAATGTCTAAAACTGCCCGGTGATATGGCTATTTCAGGCCGAGTCTGATGATAACTCCAAATAGGAAGTATATAATAAACAGATTAAGACATGGTCTTTTCCATATCAGCACGGTTATCATCCCGAGACTCCCATATCAGCCCGAGGCACTAGCCGAGGACTGATAACCGTGCTGATATTGAAAAGGCAATGTATTAATCTCTATGTTTCAGGTATGATTAATTAACGTGAACAAACAACTAATAAAAACTACAAGAGAAAACTAAATTTGATCAAAACATACTGACTTCAAGGTCATTAAATTTAACCGTTTAACCAAAATCTATTTGTGGGGAGGTGATTAAACTGAGACAATAGTATTACTAATAATGAGATAAAAATAGATTATGGAAAGTCACAGATGGGATATCTCTTTCACTATTTACACACTTAACAATATATATACATAATAACATAAGTATGTTGTGCACACTATTAAAACACAGTTCATTTGTGATGTGCACAACACAGAAAGATAAATTTAAAATTGTTTTCTCAACCACACCTGTACTTATAACATTCCCATCAAAAGTTTCTACATCATTTTTCTATCAGTCAATTTTCTAATTTACCACAAACGCGATGACTTCACCTTTCCAATAGTAAACTTCCCTTTTCTTTGTAGCAACATCCCAAAAGCGCCGGCATATGGAGTTTACATCTCCCAGCTAATTCGCCATTCAAGAGCCTGTGTTCGATACAGTGACTTCCTTGATAGAGCCCGGTTGCTCACGAATAGGCTACTTCAACAAGGGTACGTTACCCAACACTTGAAGTCATCCCTCCAGAAGTTTTACGGTCGACATCTTCATCTTGTGGACCGCTATGGTATATCTGTTTCCCACATGACAACAGATCTTTCCCTTTAAAGCTTAATCGTTGTTTCATCTACCGAATTTGACTTTACTACCGGATTTGACATGTTCAACACGGCGGGTGTCTTATAAGAAGCAGGAGATGCTGACTCTACCGGTGCACCTGATCTCACCCACGGTTTTATATTTGGTCCGTGTTGTTCATCTTTGTGTGTGATTGTCTTCATTTTTCTTTTCTGTGTTGTACCCATGTTGTGTCTCTGTTTTTTTTTTCTGCCTTTTTGTTTCTGGTGTTGCCATTGTCCTTGGATTGTTCGCTTTCAGATTGACGGTTCGGTTCTCCCTTACTTTACCATTTTTTTTTAAATAACAACAGCTGATTTTTTTCTGAACAGGAACAGTTCTACTACTAAAATTATCCAAAAGTCATAATGTTATGCCAAACTGCCTTTGCCCCCACCCAACTCCCTTTCTTTGCAAAAAAATGCATGGAAAGCCAACCAATGCTTTGTACTCATATACAATATTTTTCTTCATGAACTTCCACCGTTGGTATTCAAAAATATCAAGGTTGATTAAAACCCAAAACTACGGTGATACATTTAGGACACACAAGATTTTTTTTTCTTATAATATTATTATGTCGAGCGCTCGACTTATTATGATGAGCTCTCGGTTTATTATGTCGAGCGCTCGACATATTATGTCGAGCACTCTACTTTTTATTTCGAACTCTCGAATTATTATGTCGAGCGCACAACTTATTATGTCGAGCTTTCGACTTATTATGTCGAGCTCTCGAGTTGTTATGCAGAGCGCTCGACTTATTATCTCGAGCTCTCGACTAATTATGTCGAGCGCTCGACTTATTATGTATAAGTCAGGCGCTCGACATAATAAGTATAAGTCGAGCGCTGGAAAAAATAAGTCGAGAGCTCGAGAGAATAATTCGAGCACTCGACATAATAAGTCGAGTGCTCGAGATGATAAGTCGAGCGCTCGACATAATAACTCGAGAGCTCGACATAGTTAGTCGAGCGCTCGAGATAATAAGTCGAGCGCCCGACATAATATTATAAAAAAATAAAATTTTGTATGTCCTAAAGTGTACTACCGTGTGAATACGTATATTTTTTTTTCCTCTATAAATTTGCCTATGCAGTTCGACTGATTCTTCTAATTTTCTGCCAAATTGTACATTACCGTTAACACCTTAACATTCATAAAAAGTCACAACCCCTTCTTCTCCAAAAAAAAAAAAAATTCAAATGCAGTTCTACTTGCATACTAAGGGGTTTTTATGCACCCTTTTAGTGACTGAATTGGCCGGCAGTGCTGCACTTATTCTTCAGTTGGTCACCCCGTGGGATAACTTTAGACCTCGTTCGGAGAGTGCATTAACTGAATAAGGACTTGACTACTGGAATGAATAATGATCCATAGTCCATCTGAGCACTATAATACCCTTTTAGGGGTCTAAGATACGGGACAGTCTTTTTCCCGGTGTTCTGTAATTTTTCTTGAAAAACACAATAATTAAAAAGACTTTTAAAATTTAATAATGAATTTGAAGAGAAAGAATTTTTGAGGTATAATCATTTAGGAAAACAAACCGTGAATAAATAAGTTTATTGAAAGCACAATTTTCAAACAAATTTCAAATATGACAAATAAAATCAAGAATCATACAGCTATAGAGTCCACTTTCCTCAGTAGGTGGTCTCAGTACTAAAGACTGTTTGATAAATGGAGCAACAAACTGCAATTGATTCGGAGATGTCATAAGCTGGATAAATTTATCTTGAACCTTTTTTTGTATCAGAAAGACTAATTTTTTAAAGCTCTTTCGTATGTTGTCATAACTTGGACAATGGACAAAATAGTGAACCTCATCTTCGATGGCTTTTGAACTGCACATTTGATATAATCGTTCATGTCTAATTAATTTTTATATCGACCACTGTCTATTTCTATGGAAATTGGTCACTTATTCTCATTTTACATATATTTTTCTACTTTCAAAATTTGTTGTTAATAAATATTCTTTGATTTCATTGTTAGTTTTAAGTTTACTGTGTAAAACTATTTTATTATTTTCATTTAGTTTTTCGAAAAGCAACGTTTCATAATTATTTTCAAAGTTTATTTTTATTTTTCCTCTCAAACGAAAACTTTTCCTAAAAAATCCAGTTTTTCTATTCTTCTATTTCTACATTATTTGTAAAACATACATCGTTTACAAATGCAAACCAATAATATGAGCCATTTTGATGTAAAACAGACCTATTCGTGCCGGAATTCTTGCATTTGCACTCAGGTATCAAGCTAGAAATATTTGACTCTATGATTGAACCTATCCTTCTGTATGGGTCAGAATTATGGGGATTTGAAAATTCAAAAAATATTGAACAAATTCAACTGAAGTTTTGTAAACGTGGATTAAAAGTAAGAAAAACTACTCCAAATTTTATGATAGTTATTTACTTAGACTTTCAGAACAACCCAGAATTGGGATAACTTAATTTAGAACGTGTAATCTCCATTTACCTACTGAAACTGGTCGTTGGTACAATATTCCCCGAGAAGATCGCATTTGTCAATTGCGCAATGAAAATATTGGATACGAATATCATTTTCTGTTAATTTGTAAAAATGAAAATATTATATCTTTAAGGAACAAATATTCACCAATTACTATACATTTGTATAGTTCATCCTATTTGTAGAAAATTTGAAGGTCTTCTTTCAATTTGCAATACACAACTACATGTGTATATAAAAAAAATCATTGTTTATTCGACAAGCAGCTTTATTTCTATGATTCTTTGTAATTGCCTGAAATTTAAATACTTTATAACTGTATTTAATTACCTAATTTGTTGTATTTGTTATGAATATTATCATCTGTCTGTCATGATTTTGAATGTATATATAAGTTAATACACATTTATGTATGTGTTTACGGTGGTACATTTAGGACACACAAAATTTTATTTTTTTATAATATTATGTCGAGCTCTCGACTTATTATCTCGAGCTCTCGGCTTATTATGTCGAGCGCTCGACTTATTATCTCGAGCTCTAGACTTATTATATCGAACGCTCGACTTATTATGTCGAGTGCTTGACTTGTTATGTCGAGCGCTCGACTTATTATCTCGAGCTCTCGGCTTATAATCTCGAGCGCTCGACTTATTATCTCGAGCGCTAGACTTATTATGTTGAGCGCTCGACTTATTGTGTCGAGCCTCCGACTTATTACCTCGAGCTCTCGACATATTATGTAGAGCTCTCGACTTATTAAGTCGAGCGCTTGACTTATTAACTCGAGGTCTCGACTTATTACATGCATGTCGATCGCTCGACTTATTGTCTTGAGCGCTCGACATATTTTATTTCCAATTCCGGATTCTTTGTAGATTAAAATGATATTTAATAAATTGTCACTTCATATACATGACCGGCACTTGAGCTGGGGGACCAGGGGCTTCCTACAGAGCTAGTCGGGGTGTCCCTAGGTGGTGGATAGGGAATACACTTCCGCTTGCGACGGGTTAGCCAGGGTCATAATACAGAAAGCCCGGGCGCCAACAGCTGTAGGCAAAGAAAAAGGCCACGCTCCGTGCAGAATAAAGATCCGTTCTATATATTTCGATACTGAAGAGCAGGCCTTTGGGACCGTATAAGAACCTAAATTTCCAACCCTTCCCTTTTCCAATTTCGTTGCCCGGTTGTCCCTCCAGCCATTGGTTCTTTCTGTCCACTCGGCAATATTTCAGCTATATCAGGACGAGAACAAGTTTTAATCAATTCAAACATTAACCTGAAAGAACACAGAAAGAATCAAGGTGGGAGGGACAACCGGGCATCGATTTTTGACTGCCACTGGAAAAGGGGCCTACTCTTTAGTATCGAAATATATAGAAAGGATCTTATTTCTGCACAGAGCGTGATCCTTTCTACTCCGTCGCCAGCGATAAGGTATTGCCCTATCAACCACGGGGGATGCCCCCGGAGCAGCTCTGTACACGAAGGAAGCCCCTGATCCCCTAGCTCAAGTGCCGGGACATGTATATGAGGTTACAAATGTATTAAATATCATTTCAATCTACAAGGAATCCAGAATTGGAAAAAAAATATCTCGAACGCCCGACATAAAAGGTCGAGCACTTGAGATAATAAGTCGAGCACTCGACATAATAAGACGAGCGCTCGACTTAATAAGTCGAGAGCTCGAGATAATAAGTCGTGCGCTTGAGATAATAAGTCGAGCGCTCGACATAATATTATGAAAAAATATATAATTTTGTGTGTCCTAAATTTACCACCGTACAAAAACAATTGGGAAAAATCTACAATTTTGTCAATTTTGTCAAATTGCCATTGATTTGTAGGTTGTTTACTCAGCAATTTGAGTGTAAAAATCTCGATGGTCGACGTTGGTGATTGCATCCTACAATTCGAAATTCTATGTTTCTTCGCTCCCGTTTTAATCGGTATTATACATGACGGACCATTTCCTGCATCTGAAACGTAATTCCTTACCTGACCTATCAAGACGATAATCAACCTATTGATATGATAAATTGAGTATTACATAGTTGAAATCTAAAATTTGTAATTAATAAGAGGAAAGTGCAGCCGTAAAAGCAAGAGAAATAAACAACAGGTTGTCCGACTCACCTGGAACATGACTAAGACAGCAGTTGCAGATATTTTAATGACATTTTACATTATGGTCTATGATAAATTGTGTTCCTCACTGGTTGCCATCCTGGATTGATTGCAGAACTGCCTAACATAATTTTTTGGGGGACCTCCAGGAGATTATTCTGATCAAGAATGGTTGCAGTTTGATTGGTTTCAGAGACCTTATTCTATGATTTTTTTTTCATAATGGACAAATGATAAGTTATGTGGCCCTCTCAGATTGAGTGCAGATCTACCACTCAATGACCATTTTGTTCATTTCGACCCAATGGTTTCAGTTGAATGAAAAGTTTGTGACGTACTTAGGAATAATTGGAGTAAATGAAATCAAAATGCAATATGGATTTAAATCCAGTAGAGATGAACAGAACAGACAGCAGGGATTTACGGGACGCGTAAAAAATGACAGGACGCAAATTTTATCACAATATGCGTCCGACGGGACGAAACATAATTAATAAATAAAAAAGCTACGTACATGGAGATCTGGCACCAAGGTGCGTGGCATCGCAAATCTGCCTAGAATCCATGAAAGAATATTATTTAAAATTCAAGATCAAGGAGAGATACTCTAAACAATTTGTTTTTATTTTTTAATACATTTTCGGGAATCCATCGGATATTTCCATTATAAGTACACCAAATACATGTGCACGCGCATTCGGGCTGGGGAAAACAGAACTTAAATCACACCACCAACTTGCCTTTTTTTAATCTTGCACATTTTCAACATGATGCAATGTATCTTTGCTCCTAAGTTAAATTCACCCGGCACCGGATTTGGTTTCAGCGAGTCCGACTACAGAGATGCCGGGCGCGTGCCTAGATTGTAGATAGGAAAATGCCCTGTCTATACGGGGTAGTCAGGTCATAATACCGAAAGCCTAATCACAAATCATTGAAGCCAAATTGAGTTGAGAAAGACCACGCCCCATTCAATATCAAGACCCATTTTTGTTTTCGATCAAGTAGAATTTATTAAGCCTTTGTGTGTCATGTTCTTTTTCTAGATAGATTACTTTATGTCTATAGGAGTCTAGGATGATGTTTATTTCGCTGGACTTGATTGCTCTTTGTTCAGGGGCCTGCCGTTGGGTGTGGGGTTTTCTCACCGTTCATTGAAGATCTTATGGTGGCTTTGAGTTGTTATTACTCCCCTTTGAGTCTTTGTCTCTTTGACGCATTCCCTGTTTCCCTTCTTTTTTCTATTGCTTGGAGTCGTATATATATGGTTTAATTTCCTGCCCCTGCCCATGTCTTTGGACAGGAAAAAATGGGCAGGGGCAGGAAATTTATTCCTCCAATCAACACTTGTTACCATTTAGTCCCTTCCACCTGTATACCTTTTTTATATCTGATTTTCATTTTGATGTAGAATAAATACTGCTTACTGGACGTAAAACTACAACCAATCGATCAAGAAGTAAATTATGTGACCTCCTGGGACCCACATTTTTTAAGGAAGACGCTGAAAAAAGTATGTGGTTGGTCCCTTGGACCCCACTTGGCAGAAGTGCAGGTAAATCCCTGCAGCCTATATTACAGGTACTGAAGACGACCTTCATGTTGTGTTTGAGAAGTTTGAAGCAGAATTTAAAATTCACTGATATCTTTTTTATCTCTATTTGTGTAATATCTGAATTAACATGCGTTTAGATGCTTGATTTAAGATTCGTACTTTTTTGTTATAATTTCGGTATTCTCAGGTTGCTACAATACAATAGGGTACATCTTATTGATTTTTATGTTTTCTTAATAGTATCTTACTTAATCCCACAAACCTGCAAAAGATTCCTTTTCAAATACTACCCTATATCCTAATGACCCAGATGCATTAGTGAACAATTGTAGCTTATCAGAAAACAAGAAGATTTCATCATGGAAGAATCACTTTCCATAAACTGTTGAAACAATTCAAGCCAAACTAACAGATCGTCTTTGCAAACCGTTTTAATTTAACTCGGTCATAAGACAGCTGTATACCCCTCAAATAAGAGTGTTATAAATGCCCTTCCTGGCACAAGTACTTCACATGCAAAGTACAATAGCCCGTATAGCGACTGCAATTCCTCCAATATGTAAAAATATCCACAATTACATTTAAGCATTTGGCCTGCTTATCTGCAGGTAATCTGGCCTCCTGTTGTTCCATATCAATTCAATGCCCTAAAAGATTAAAACTTTGACCGGATCCTCAGTTTTATTTGGGTCCAGATGGATTCTAGTGTGATTACAAATATCAAGAAACTGTTTCAGATATTGCTAACAGTCCTTTTCAGTTTTTGCAATAATGACAAAGTCACCCAAGATAAGATATGAGCCTCCTTTTGGCATATACTGTTTCCCTACCCATTGTAATGCAGTACACTGTAAAAACGGCGTTTAGGTTTTAAACACTTAGAAAACATGTTTAGCCCTGAACACGTTTAGGATTGTGTTTAATTCCTTAGCATTTTAGGGAAGAAACGTGTTTATTGCTAAACGCGTTTAGGTTTTAAACATGTTTAGACGCCCAAATCGCATTCTATGCACATTTCTAAATGTTTAAACAATTATTACGTGTTAAGGTCTAAACGTGTTTAGATAATAGTTAAGTAAAGAGTTGTTGTCCACGTAGAAGGCGCTGCAATCTTTCTTTGTTTGGTTTTGCACGTGGCGATAAACGTGCAGGAGCTTTGTGTCTGGCATGAGAAGTTGTTGATACATAAAAGATTCATTTTGTTTTAAAGGTATGTTTTTGAATATTAATTTTGATTTGATGCCTAAGTAATGATGCTACATTGATATATATTTTTATTTTTGTTCCTTGTAATTCATACAATGATTTAATGTGCCATTCCTTTTCATGTAACTTTTTGTATGTGTAATTTAAAAAAAATATATTAAAGGATTGTGTTTCAACATATTTCTCGCTATACTATTTTTAT
>MJUU01026641.1:0-49976 GCA_002080025.1 Modiolus philippinarum
AATTTGAATGAATTAGTAGTCATAAAAAATAAGTCGTTATTTATTAAATAGAACTTACTATATATATATATAACGGTCTATCGTAGGAACCCATATGATTAAACCAAGAAATGGAATACGTTTGTACTGTTAATTTTCATCTTGATCGTATTTCTTGGTTTAATCATGTATTTGTAGAGCCTTTGTCTCATATGAAAAAGAAAGGAAATGGGCTAATGTCAAGGAGACAACATCCCATATCCAGGTTAAAACGACCCAAAACAAAGCATTTAGGGGTCACCGTACGGTCTTCAACATTTTGAACATATATATATATTCCAAATTCAAATGATTTTTTATTCAAATCAGGGAAGTTTGCGATGTTTTAACTTTGATTGTCAATCTTACATTAGCACATAAGTTCCGCAGAGGAATGGTGTATCTGTTAATCATTTCTCACTTCTGGCGCTCTGTTAGCCCCTTACCTTATATATATGGATGTATCGATGCTTGACATTAAGCAATGAATTCTGCTCAAACCGCTGCTATGGGACGTCTTGAACTTACTACGAGGTACTATCATAGCTCATTATTGAAGGCCTCATGGTGACTTCAAGATGAAAATTAACAATACGAACGTATTCCATTTCTTGGTTTAATCATGTATTTGCAGAGACTTTGTCTTATATGAAAAAGAAAGGAAATGGGGTAAATGTCAAGGAGACAACATCCCATATCCAGGTTAAAACGACCCAAAACAAAGCATCTAGGGGTCACCGTACAGTCCTCAACACAGTGAGGAACCTCACACCATATAGCAAGCCTTTAATGGCCAAAAAAAAAGCATCTAGGGATCACCGTACGGTCTTCAACATTTTGAATATATATATATATATTCCAAATTCAAATGATTTTTTATTCAAATCAGGGAAGTTTGCGATGTTTTAACTTTGATTGTCAATCTTACATTAGCACACAAGTTCCGCAGAGGAATGGTGTATCTGTTAATCATTTCTCACTTCTGGCGCTCTGTGAACCCCTTACCTTATAGATATGGATGTATCGATGCTTGACATTAAGCAATGAATTCTGCTCAAACCGCTGCTATGGGACGTCTTGAACTTACTACGAGGTACTATCATAGCTCATTATTGAAGGCCTCATGGTGACTTCAAGATGAAAATTAACAATACAAACGTATTCCATTTCTTGGTTTAATCATGTATTTGTAGAGACTTTGTCTCATATGAAAAAGAAAGGAAATGGGGTAAATGCCAAGGAGACAACATCCCATATCCAGGTTAAAACGACCCAAAACAAAGCATCTAGGAGTCACCGTACGGTCTTCAACACAGTGAGGAACCTCACACCATAAGCAAGCCCTTAATGGCCAAAAAATGGTATAAAATGAGTATATCAATGGAAACAAACCACATTCAATAACCCAAATATCACGAAACTAAAATTTTATAAGAAGACACGGACAAGCCAGTCACCAACATATTCCTGACTTGGGACAGGCGCAAAAATTGCAGTGCAAGTACATGTGCATTTACTCCATATTTGCATTGTTTATAAACCATATAAAGTATATATTGCTGTCTTTTGCGTACTCTTTATTGCATATTATTGTCTTTTTGATGTGATCCTTTGTACACTCTGTATTCCTTTCTGCCAATATTGTGCTGCTGTTTTATAATAAGTCGGATTCCTTTTACCGGTTTTATCTCATAAAAAATTCTTGTATGCTTTTTATAATCTGTTCCGTCGGAAGTCCTTACAGATCTCGGTACTTTGATTTTTTCTTTTATTTTTATTTTGTAACTGTTGTAAGTGGGTGCTGTAGGGATTCCCTTTTTACGTGATCACGCTTCAAATCACACTACAGTGATTCTTGGAATTCACATATTGAAATCTGAAATCACATACTTATCACTCTAATCGTTAGGGTTTTTTTCACGAATCAAGCTCCATAAAAGCCTTTTCACGGGTCACGCTTAGACCTATGCAGGACCCCTTGTAATGATGTAACACCTGTATGTTATAATCTGTATAACTTATTGTCCGTGTCCCTTGCTGATATGCATGTGGCAAAATAAAAATAACTAGATGTTGTCGGAAACGACAGCTATCCCCGCACTCCCTGTTTGACACAGAAAACAGTTGTTATACACCCTTGGCATAATTTTTTTCATTATCTTTGAAATCTACCTATTGATAGTCATCATTGTTACTCAAAGAATTCTAGGATATATGGTTGCTAAGTAGAATTCCAAAAAATAAGTGGTCTTTGAGACTTTCAGGAAATTTACCAAAATTGGAATCAAATATTTTTGAAATCCAATTGATGAAAATGTTCGTCCTAAACTACACAAACATTTTAAGTATGGTTGCTAGGTAGAATTCCAAAAAATAGGTGGTCTTTGAGACTTTCAGGAAATTTACCAAAATTGGAATCAAATATTTTTTCAATCCAATTGATGAAAATGTTCATCCTAAACTACACAAACATTTTAAGTATGGTTGCTAGGTAGAATTCCAAAAAATAAGTAGTCTTTGAGACTTTCAGGAAATTTACCAAAATTGGAACCGCCTTTCAGAATTGGAAGTTATCAGAATTTTGCTTTTTACCAAACACTTGTCAGAATATAATATAATATGCCAAAATAAAAAAAAAATATGTGTCTTTGACATTTTCAGGAAATTTACCAAAGTTGGAACCGGAACCAAAATTCCAAAAGCTTATTGCAAATTTTAGACTATATGCAACAATTCTGCATAAAGATTTGATCCCTAAATCCAAAAATGTAGGAGGAGTTTGCGTCACATGCCACATGTGTCTAATCCACATCTTTTGATCTTTGTTTAAATTGACATCATGGGGCCTCTTGTTTGCACCAAGACCAATATCAAAAATCCGAAAGCTTATTGCGCATCTACAGACTATATGCAACAATTCTATAACAAAATTAAATCCCTAAATCCATAAATGTAGGAGGAGTTTGTGTCACATGCCACATGTGTAAAAATTGACATCATTGGGCCTCTTGTTTGCACCAAGACCAATATTGAAAATCCGAAAGCTTATTGCGCATCTGCACAGTAAATGCAACAATTCTACAACAAAATTAAATCCCTTAATCCAAAAATGTAGGAGGAGTTTGAGTCACAAGAAAAGTGTGACGGACGGACGGACGGACGGACGGACAGACGGACGGACGGACGGACGGACGGACAGACGGAGCGTATTACATTATCCCCGAACTTTCTTCGAAAGTGCGGGGATAAAAATTAACAGTATCGACCTGCTGTTGTCGAAAATTACAATCACAGGCCACAATACACAAGGTAACTGCACAATAAAAATACAACAAAACAAAAGACAAACGAAAATAACGTTAGGAAATCGGTATAGCCAGACTTTGGTACCATCTTTAGCAAAACCGTACGGTAGACCAGTTTATGGGTAAAATAAAGTTATGTTACTTTCCAGAAAACTTGTGTTGACTGTATTGAGCTTGGTGGCTTGTATGTAACAAACTATAACTTATTTCGTCTGTACTAGCAGGCTTGCTTATGAATAACACTCTTTCTAACTCTGTTTAATCAAGGTGCATTTGTTCTATTTCTTCTATATTCAAATGGGGACTTTGATCTCTCACTCTGCATAATTTGTTCTGTCGTCTTTATTCTATTTCTCGGTTAATAGCTTATTTTGACTGCTCGCTTTTCTTTGTGTCCCTTTTTCCTAATACGATTGATTTTGATAACTTTCATGTTACTCTTTTATAAAAAAAACAATCTGTTTGTATTCTGTCAATATTATTTTGTTACTTTCTGAAAATTCTATTCCGTCTTTATTTCGCCGGATGCATTAATGTGAAAATTTGAATGAATTAGTAGTCATAAAAAATAAGTCGTTATTTATTAAACAGAACTTACTAGCATTTTCATTGCTATGATTTTTATTATTACAGGATTAAATGGCAAGTTCTATTCCTGTGTGTGGAAACTGTAATGCAAAGGACGTCAATAAGCCTGCAGCCGTCTTGTGTTCCGAATGTGATGAAGGAGTCTGTGCAGAGTGTAAAAAGCATCACGGCTTGTCAAAGGAATCAAAGAGACATACTACTGTTACTATCAAGAACGAATACCTAAGCCAACCTGATAATATGAAACAAATCAGGGAGTATTGTGACGAACACGGCAAGAAACTGCAGCTGTTTCGTAAAACACATGACTGTCCATGTTGTAAATTATGTGCCGTTAACAAACATATCAAATGTGGAGATGTGACAGCCATTATAAGGGGATATAATTCAGAATTTAAAAACATCAAGCATATATGATGAAACAGGACATCGAATCTCTGAAATTCTGGAAACAATTGACGAGATACGAAAAAACAGAAACGAACATTTATCATTAGTTCAAGATCAAAGACAAAATTTCGAAACGGATATTATATCTATCAGATCAAAAATTAACAAACATCTTGATGAGGTTCAGGCCACACTTTTGAATGAACTGAATTCCATAGAAACAAATGTGCAAAAACAAACAACGGAAATTCTTCATTCATTAAGGTAGATAGACACTGTTGTGCTGCGCACATCAATCGCGCATTAGAAAAATAAAGAGTCGGAAACGGGTAGGTTTGACTTTCGGGCCGGAACAGTAATTTGACGGCTTTTCCTTTGTGACGTCATAATTGAATGACAGATCTGAAACGTCACATTTCGTTTACTTTGCCGCGAATTAACTCCCTTTTCCCGTAAGTAATGTTTAATTCGGAAACTTTGTAAAGTATCTTCGTTAAAAGCATGGTGACATATACATTTTTTATTGTAGCCAATGAATTACATCATAAGCTATTTGCTCACAAAAATACATCTAATTCTCATAGATAAAAAGTCCATTTCTATTAAGTTAAAAGTTTCCTTTCCATATTTTCCCGTGCATTCTATGTAAATTTAGGTGAAAAAAGGCTAAAAAAGAGCAAACTTTGCTCTCGATTCTAGAAAAGGCAAGCATGGTGACCTGTACATTTTATTACGGATTTCGGGTAAGTATGACTGGTTCTTCAATTGTGCCGACTTACAACAAAATCTCATGGATATGAATATTACTCTCTATCTACCTTAAAAGCACATGAAAAGCAACTAAACAACTGCCAAACTACCATGTCAACCATAAAAGAGTTTGCAACGGATCTCAAAACTTGTATTTCTATACATTGAATCGACCGTGATGTGAGTGTCATCGACGATTCTGTACACACGCTTCTTGAAACGGACGCCATGCAAAATACAACCTAAGCATGTGAAATTGACAACATAATTCAAAATATTCCAACAAACGTTCCAAAATTCGGAAAAATGATTGTTAAGAGTAAGCCTTGCGAAATTGGTATTTCCAGAAGAAAGAGCAAGCAAGCACAGGTTATGGTAACTATCCCGAAATCGATGTCCATTGAAAATATATCACTTACGCTGCAGCAGACGATAAATACTCACATGATGTACGCCGGGGCTTGTGTATTGTTACCTGACGGTAGAATGCTGTTTTTTTTTGTTATAGCCAACAATGTGTAGGTCAGTAACAAAAGACGGAACGCAAGGCTTTGATACAGGTAAACTGTCAACAGGGACGTACAATTTAACGTACACAGAGGATACTAACACTGTTGATGTAACATCTGGCGGTACTGAACAGCCATGTATCAGGATAATTGATATGGGGAATGGAAAAACTAAGAAAACTATTTCTGTGAAGTTCCAGTGTTATGGTATTGTGTGCAGAAATAATACACTGGTTTACTGTGCCAGTGACAAAGGTTTACGTATGATTCGTTTGAGTGATGAGTTTGAGAGTGAGGTTTTGGATGGACAAATGCCTGGATTGTTGCTACGAACAGAAATAAACTTTACTACACTAACTGGGATGCCCAAACCGTGTCATGTTGTGATCTCCATTGTAACATACAATGGAAATTCAAAGATATAAGTATTCTGAGACGTCTTTTCGGTATAACTGTAGATAATAACGGGAACGTCTTTGTTGTAGGTCGTTCATCCTCAATGTTGTTGTGATATCTTCTGATGGTCAACATGCAAAGCGTACAGTTACTTGGAGAGAAAGATGGCCTCATTGATCCCCAAGTACTACACTACGATAGATCTAAAAATCGATTATTGGTTGCAAATATGCAAAATGTTGTTTTCCTTTGCCAAGATGCACTATCGTAGTATAACAGAATAATTTATGGAAACTACGTAACGGACAACACGATTATATATATTTCCAGAAGAATTTGAAGAAAACTTGATAAAAATATTGAGAAAATGTAAAACTCAGTTACATACGTTTTGCTAATTATATTTGACTGGCTTTTGCAAGGACTTTATTTTTCAACAAATTGTCAAAAACATAGTATTTGTCAGAATTTGAATATACCGAGGCCACTGAGAATCAAGTCTCCGCAGATGACAATTCGACAACATATGTCTCCGAAATGTAGTCTTAACCAAAACATTTAGAAGACCCTAACCCGGAAGATGTGTCAAAGCTGAAAGAAGCAAATAACCAAAACGATCACGTGCACGGGGGAAATACCCCTTAGATTTATAAAATTCAAAAATTTAGACACTACAAGCCTAAAAATGAAATCAGCTTTCGGGTTAGCATAAAAGTACTGGCTGCATGGTTGGTGAATAACCTCGGGGAGTAACACTTCACCAGCAGAGGCATTGGCCCAACTTAAATAAATTGCTTAGGTATCGAAGCCACTGTGAATTCAGATTCCTCAGTTGTATATTATATTTCATCGCTAACAACAAACGATTTAATTCATGTGCTCATTTTATTTTTGCATCTTAAATTGTGTTGCTTGTATTTTTCATTATTTAGAAATATTGATATACAAATACATAAATTTTAAATATGAAGTCAAAGTCCGCCTTACGTCACAAACATGTCCGCATTGTGTGAACAAGAATGTACTTCAAAAACATAATTTCATGACGTTTTAGGCTTTATGACGTGATAATTTCTATACTATGAGATGTTGAAAAGTGATCTGGTAAATCCGGTTATCAGAGCTTGGATATGGTCTATTGTATAGCTGTAGCAATCTCTCGATCGCCATAAAAAGTTCCAGACAGAAACTGACTCTTGCTCAGGCCGAAGTAAGACAGATCACTGTAACGAAAAAAAAGCAGATTTAGGCAGATCCTAGGAGCTGATTAGAGCAGCAGTACTACAAATGATAGCACTAGTCATAGCACTGGTTAAAACAGAAATTACACACAAAGGTCCTAGCAATAGTCGGAGTAGAAAAGAAGATAGACAACTCCTGACTCTGATTAGGCCAGAAGTAAGACAGATCCTAGCACTGGTCATAGCACTGGTTGGAACAGACTTTAAGCAGATCCTAGTACTAGTCAAAGTAGTGTACCAGTAAGATAACACTTGAATATGGTTAAAGCAGAAAATAGACAGATCCCAGCACTGGTCATAGCACTGGTTAGAACAGACTTTACACAGATTCTAGTACTTGTCAAAGTAGTGTAGAAGTTAGATAACTCTTGAATATGGTTAAAGCAGAAATCAGACAGATCCTAGCACTGGTCATAGAAATGATTATTGAACATAAATTACACAGATCCGAGCAATAGTTGGAGTAGAGTAGATGTGAGACAGATCCTTATTCCATCTAGAGCAGAAGTTGCACAAATCCTAGCACTAGTCGAAGAAGAGTAGAAGTTAGACAGATTGATATATTTAGACTATATTATACAATTTATGACTTTGTAATAAGTCGCTATCGTGATTTATCAACCCGATAAAATGTAATATTCACCGATCCATAGGCGAGGAGAATATTTATTTTTAGGGTTGATAAATCACGATGGCGACTTATAACAAAGTCAGTAATTAATTTATTACATGAATAAACTTGTGTTTGCAGTTGGCACTCTAAACATCTTTAGTACCACAATATTTACACTTGAAATATGCAAGATTCTCCAAATTAACAATTAATTTATTTCCACAACAATAAAATAAAAAAACAACAATGGAATTCAATTACTGCCGAAATAAAAAAAAATTACTGTTATATTTTTTTTTTGAGCAGTTAAAATGATACTAACAATCAGAACGATTAGTCGTTGTGTCATTGTACTTTTCTATTATTAGTGTAAAACCATGCACTATCACATTCCACATGACCGCTGTTCATTCCGCATGACCGCTGTTGGTCTATATTTAAAATGAATGTAGCCAATTAATTACTATCACAATTTAACATATCCTGAAAGTGACTTAATTGCCAATCAATCATCTATTCATTCAATAAAATGCAAATAGTGGTATAGGATTCCATATTTCAGATGATGATATAATCAATACAAAATAGAGTAATTGAAACATTTTTATTGTTGACTCTTATTTTGTGATAACTTTTCGATAATAAATCGACAAACCAGTACGGAAGCAAGAGGGAAGTAAGGAGAAATTCAAAAATAAAAAATCAAATTCATATCCTACACGAAATGAGACAGCTGATCAAGAAAAACCAAATAAAAAATTTACAAGGACGCAACAAAACTAAAGCACTAGCAAAAACTTGAGGTATCATCAGGTGCTCCGGGAGTGAAAGCATGATATGCTCTACACATTGTACCCGTCACACGACCAGCTAGAATAAAATTTTTGGTGGCTGATTGGTAATGTAATTTTCTACCCTGTTGACAAATAAAAATTCAGTCTCCGTGTTGGTACCAAAGTAAAACGTACAGTGCGGTGCAGGCATAACCTCTCGACCAAGTTAACTTGGAGAGCTGTCACGAGAACAGCTCAAAGTTAACTTGAAGTTAACGTGGAGCAGACTTAGAACAGTCCTAGAATCCTGTCTGCTCTGGTCCTAGAATCATGTCTGTTCTAGCCATGACCGTTCTACCTTAGTCTGCTCTAGCCATGACCGTTCTACCTAAGTATGTTCTGGCCATGACCATTCTATCAAAGTCTGCTCTAGCCAAGTCAGTTCTGGTCATGACCGTTTTTGCTACATCTGCTGTGGTGACGGCCGTTTTGGTCCTAGAATTTAAACTGGATATAAAATTGGATGTGTTAGAATTATCTGTTTCTCGAGTCCAAAACCATTTAAATAGACAAAAAAAACATTAATAACTCTCTTATATTACGATGTTTTTAATAATTATTTGTTTCAGTTAACGTAATCTAATAATGATAGACTTTTTTCCTATAATTAAATTCACGATTTATTTATTTTAAAATAATAAATCTACGATTTAGTTTTCGGGTATGTCTCGAAAAGGGGAATAACTCTTACATTTTTTAAATTTACCTGGATAGACACAGGTAAATATTTATCCGCGAAAAAGAGCACTTGCCGGCAAAATGCAATTTTTATATCCGAATAATTTATTTCATTATTATATTTTAATTTTTTTTTTAATTTAATTTTGTTTTTATACTATAACTAAATTTGAAATTATTAAATACGTGTATATTAGGCACGTTATGAATATTTTTCAGGGCTGTGACAAGGGCTGGTATGAGAGCGGTCATAGCTAGAACAGGTCAGCTGAGAGCAGTCATGGCCAGAACATCCTTTACTAGAACGATCATGGCCAGAACAGACTTAGGTAGAACTGTCATGGGTAGAACAGGTCAGAGCAGTCATGGCTCAGACCAGAACGGTCAGGATTTCTAACCAGATTTTTTTATCCTGTTTTTAATATTGAAATGGAATATTAAAACCTCAGATACTTTTAAAATGGAACAAGGAGTTAGACAAGGAGGAACATTGTCAGCAGATCTATACAAAGTTTACATTAATAAGCTTTTGGATATACTAACTGAATCTGGATATGGTGGAAAAATTGGTAATATTCCATGTTGTGCACCTACTTGTGTAGATGACCTGGCTATACTTAGTAACTTTCCATTTGAAACACAGATTTTACTTAACATGGCTTTTGATTATAGCATTGGAGAAGCTTACTTATTACAACCTGCTGAAAGTTTTATTATACAATCATCAAATTTATCAGAAAAAGTTCCAGATGATTCTTGGACACTAGGAAATTCTGTTTTACCTACTACAAGTAAAGCTACACATATTGGAATATCTAGATCTGATAGTAATACATGTAAAATCACAATTGAGGAGAATTTAAAGAAAGCTAGAAGAGCACTATACAGTTTAATGGGGGTTGGATTACACGGTGAAAATGGACTGGATCCACCAACAGCCATGTCAATTATGAATACATATATTCTACCAATTATGACACATGGATTAGAGATTGTGACTCCATCTGGAAAAAATTTAGAACATCTATCCGTTCAGTTTAAAAAAAACAATTATTATCATTACCAAAAACTGTAGCAGATCCGGCTTTAAATAAAATTACTGGTATGTTACCGATTGAAGCACAAGTTAAAATATTATCATTTTTTGGAAATATTATCAGACAAGATGTAAATTCGATTGAATGGCGGTTAGCAGAAAGACAACTGAATATAAAGTCAATAAATAGTGATAGCTGGTTTAGCCACTTGAGACGTATTTTTCTAAAGTATAGTTTGCCTGACCCAGTACAATTTTTTCTTAAATCCAATTTCAAAATATCAGTGGAAAAGGGAAATTTCTTCAAAAGTCCAATAACAATGGTCCACTAAGATAATGGAACAAGCCCAGAGCTTGAAATACTTGTCTTTGAACTATACTCCTGGAAAATGTCATCCCATTGTTTACACTAACACTAACACACTCTCACATTTCTGAATGTGAGAGAAGTCATTAAAATACCTACAAAGTTGAAAATTTTATCTGGGAGCTATATTCTCCACGTCGAACGAGTAAAATTTAATAAACAGAACACTGAATATGGTATATGTGAACTATGCGGAGAAGCAGAAGAAAATCTTGTACACTTTTTATTGATCTGCAAATGTTTTGAATCTATAAGAAGACCAATTCTAGAAGATTTGATTACCTCATGGAGTAATGAAATGGCTGGATTTAATAATAGTTTAGAAGTAAATATTTTACAACTTATAATTGACCCATTTGTTTATATAGTCAACTCTACAGAGAAGAAATTAAATTCTGTAATTCAGGATGTAATTGAACAAAAGTGTAAATCTACACTGTGAGAGATATAGACTTCTACAAATAGTATCTTCAAAGAAAAAGAAGAAAAGTAAGCATAAACAGTAATCAGGTGTTAAGAGAAAGCCTGCTCTGGAACTGTGACAGTTCAGTAATTTTAGCTTTTAGCTTTTTTAGATTTTAAAAGTGACGATTTAAGAACTGATTCTATAGAGATTTTATGTAGTTATACTAGTGACTTGTATATAATCCATCCGTTAATGTATATATATTGGTGGAGGTGTTGATGTATATCTACTACTTTGGAAAGAGGTGTGCCTACATTGGCAGAATTTAGTTTACAGATTACAGAATACAGATTATGCCCAATCTGCCAAAATATCGAGCTTGTTGAATGCGGGCAGTATTTGAAAGAAGAAGAAGAAGAATTCTAGCTATGATCACGACTGGTCAGAGCGGTCAGGATTCTAGAGCAGACTTAGAGCTGTTCTAGAGCAGACTTGATTATAAAAACAGGAAAACAGCAAACACCTACAATGGCCAGGAACTACAATCACATGCCACAATTTATAAGCAAACTGCACCAGGAAACAATAATGAAAACAAGAGACAAACATAAATAACGATAGGACCTCGGGATAGCCGGACTTGGTACCGGCACCAGCAAAAGCCAGTGGTAGGGTTAAACCGGTTTATGGGTACCCAAACCTCCCCTTTCTCTATCCCGTTTCCCTATAGTAGCATAAACATGCGAATAAAACCCAAAACAGGTAGACTGCTAACTCAATGACCTATATCTTGGAACAGAAAAAGCATAAGACAAAACGTAATTTTGAAAGTAGGGTCAAAGAGTGCTCGCCGCTAAATTGCCGGCTAGCTCAAGGAATCTAGTCTGCTGGTAAAACACTGTCGCACTACGGAAGAAAAATCAAACTCAAAACTCCCCGAAGGGTTTGGTAAAGAGTCTTCATGTATTTCAGCAGACATCGGCAGTATCAGTGAGAGGCCAGTATATATGTAAAGTCTACAGGTCACTGGAATCCAAAGCCAATTTAACGGATTTGTTCAGAATATCTCGTCGGTATCCACTATTACGTAAAGAATGTAAGTTAAGTCCCAGTTTTTTCTGGATTATTTATCAGTTTTGACATTTTTTAACAACATTTCCATAAAATCGAGGATGAGAAATGCCCTTTGTTATTAGCTGTTTGCGAGTCACGTCAAAACTAGATATCAAATTTTCAAATCTTCTGTAAAACTTCTTAAAAGTATTTAATAATTTATGAAATCTGTAACCTTGTTGTAAAAGTTTGGATGTGAGAGTAAGGTTACGCTCATTAAAATCATCAAGGGTGGAACAAATGCGAGCGAATCGTACAAGTTGGGATATATACACCCCGTAGGATTGGGCTAGGGGAACGTCGCCGTCAAGAAAGGGGAAATTAGTAATTGTAAAATCAAAATCATCCCTTTTATCATAAACTTTAGTTTTAATTTTACCAGAGTCAATGGTGATACTTAGATCCAGAAAAGGGCAGTATTTAGAATCATTGCTTGCCTTAGTTTCAGTTGTTGTGGGTAAATGGTGTCAACATAAGCTAAAAACTGGGGATTGTCAATAGTGAGGATATCGTCAATATACCTGCTATTATCATTGAAAATAGAAATAAGTTTATCACTATTTGGTACAGTTCCATTTTGTAGTTTTTTTCATGAATTCCCGTTCGTAACAGAACATAAAAAGATCTGCAATGAGAGGTGCACAATTAGTACCCATGGGGATTCCAATTACCTGATGATAAACAATGGTGCCGAAACGAACATAAATGTTGTCTAGCAAGAGATTAAGTTCCTTAATCATATCAACACATGTCCAGGAGCAATAATTGTTGTAAGAGATATTGGAGAAGAATCCTTGCGTTTTGTTGCAGCAAATAAACTGAAGACCCGAAAATTTAAAAGACCATTTAATAAGTTCACCCAATTTATATTTAATCAAATTATGCGGAAGGGTTGTATAAAGTGTAGAAAAATCATAACTGTCAATAGACGAAACTGGTCTATCTATAGATTGTAATTTATCTAAAACTTCAACAGAATTTTTTACACTCCAAAAGTAATTTACACCAGAGTTTTGATATGTTTTCTCACAATAGTTTTTGACTAACTCCTTTATACAAGTGAGTGCACTGGTTAAATTGATGGACAAATTTGTGGTAGAACAATTACTTGAAGCCGAAATGAAACGATGTTTGTAGGGATTTTTGTGAAGATTAGGAATCCAGTACATAGTAGGTAGGGTGTTATCTTTAGGTGGAACTTTGGGTGTTTCTGTATCCTTGTAATGTTGTGTGGTGAGCGTTTTCTCGTCATAATTTGTACGTTCAAAAGTGCTAGACTTTGCCAATTCGTTTTTTTTTTTTTTGACATCGATATAGTATTTTTTTCAGATGATGGCAACGTTGTTTGAAGCTTTGTCGACAGGTGCAAACATATTTCTCACAAAGTTCTTTCAGTTTGGTACCTGTTCTAAGTAAAATTACAGGAGCTTTTATGACTGTTTATGAGAGGTTATGTCTGCACCCCACTATAATTGCCAGTAAATAGTCCTCGATACCTCGTATCTCAATGTATTTCAGAAATTCGTAGAATCCTTCAGAAATTATTGCTAGCTGTCGAACATCGATACATCTATGGAATTATTTAAGGGAAAAACCATTTGATTTTCATTGTTGGCTTGAGTGATTTTGCCATAAAAAATATTTATTTTCATGTCCATTTCTAACAATTTTTTTTATTTTCACCAAAGGTCACAACAAATGTATTTTTCCTAAAAATTCTATTGAAAAAAAGTTCAGTTCTGTATTCTAATGACAAGTAGAATTAGAATACCTGTATTTATTTTCACTGATACCAAAATTGTCGAAGTTCCCTGAAAATCAAATGGTTAATACTAAGGAAAGTCGGTGAATCTTGATTTTATTTCTTATGTTTATAATGTATTGTTTATTTTGCGTTATTGTGTTTTACATGTATATTGAAATGAACTCCCAGGGAAGTATAACTAAGCTTTACGAATAAATTGATTAAATTGATTGAAAATTTTGTAAAATCACGTATCACTTGTTGATATTTGTATGTGGCTTTCATATATAGAAATCAGTGGAATAAATTTTCCCTAAAGGCATTTTGAAGGTTCACTTTTCTTACTATCGACTTGATGAGTACACTGTGTATGTCTATATGTTGTAATTGTTCCCTAGCTTTGGACACTGGTGCTTTTGTCGGGCAGCGGATGACAGTGATAGTAAGTACACTTTGCCGGTTAGTTTTATGTTTGCTGACGATCCCGCATCAACTGGGCTCAGAAAAACATGGATGTAGCGTTGTTCGACAGTTGGCAGTGAATTCCGCTAAAACCAGGTGATAGGGGCCTTCTTGAAGTTATCCTGAATTATGAGCAAAGCTCATTGTTTAAAGCCTCATGGTGACTTCAAGATAAAGAACAATGACGGCGTTGTTTCATTGCTTAGTTTAATCATGTATTTTAGAGTTTTTTCTCATGTACGTTTACTCCATATCCCTCTGTTGTAAATTTGATCTTTCAAGACCACCCTATTGTGCGTGATATTGAACTGCCTTCATTTGTTTTGATTTTATCTGCACTGGTTTTTTTTTTTTTTTTTGCTTGATCTGCATTATAGAGACATAGGTTGTCGAAATGGCCATATGCAGAAGCTAAACTTATAGTAACTCTTTCGTTATTCGAATAAACGAAAATTCGACAGAGATAAAACGCAAGATTGACAATTCTAACGTGTTACGTTTTGAACATGACCCAATACCGTGCGTAACGTCGTTTCACCACCCAAGTGATTCATTTCTTCAGTGCTGGTCCGAAACCGACCATTTGAAAAGTTAAACTATCTTTATTTTAAATTTTTTTACATCATTTAGGTCCTTAAGCGGATGAAAGTTTCAACGAACGTAAGAATTAGGTAATCTTCAAACTGCAGAAACCGAAATCAGTTTAAAATTATATAAATGTGAATATGATGAGTCTGTTAATGTATTGTAAAACAAACTTTTTTGTATTTTGTAATATTTATTTTTCTTGACCCTGAAAGGTGTACATGTACAAAATAAGAAAACACTTCATATTTCATAGAAGGCAAATTAAAAATATAGCACTTTGCCAACTGCAGTTTCTTCATTTGTTTTTTTTTTTTATTTTCCCGGGCCATTTATTTAAGTGGACATTTGTTGTTTTTTTACTTGTTTTAGCTTTGCTTCATCCTTAACAACGCGGTGTAAGAGTTAATGCCCGAAATTAACACCTGTTGACCCCAAAATTTGCTGATGTTCATTAGTCCGTTGGCTGGAAACACTTTCCGTGCACCCCCCCCCCCCCTACTTCCGAACCAGACCGGTTTTTTTCAGTCCTTCTATGTCCCCTCTTCAAAATAAAACATGTTAACACGAACATAACATGCACGCATAGACAGTATGGGGCTACTTTTATAGTACACCCGAAAAATTATTGTATTTTCGTTTTAACATAAGTTTCATCTTTTAAGCTCCATGACTTTTTACAGATAAGTAATATGTACTGAAATTTGGTATCAAATTAAAGCTTACTTAATATGCTTTACAATGAACACAAGTTTGGGTACTTTACGCCAATTTTATGATCTGGGGATACAAAAAATTTACCCCTACTCCTGCAAAAAAATGCGAAAATGTCGATTTTAGGCTGTCAGTTCCTTTCAGATGAACAACCCTCGTCATTTGATCTAGTTTTTGTACCTATCTTATCAGTTGTGATACAATTTTGAAAATAAAACCATTAAAGTCCATAAAATTTTGATTTTCGTTATAAAATTTTTGAAAAATGGAATTTTTCGGAATTTTACTTTTTTCACAATTTTGACTTTTTGACTTAAGGGTCCTAAAAATCTGAATATATATATTTATTAATTGCCGATACAATAAAAATTTATGATATGTAAGCAACAAATCATACCCAAAAATTTTAGTTTCAGATATATTATAGGTTCGTAAATGTCAAAATTAGCACCCCTCCCCTAAAAATTAAGAGAAAATTTGAAATATTCAGGCTCAAAATGATAAAAAGATCATGCTCAATGGGAATTCTAGCGTGTATTTCACTACAACTGACATGCAGAAGAACCTTTAAGTAGATTAAATCTTTTCAAAAGGTCTGATTTGGACTCTTCTGTCCGAAATTGTATGAAAAATGGGAATTTTCCGTTTTTCAGAATTTCTGCTGTTTTGACTTTGAGATGCAAATACTTCATAAAATTGATACATAATTTTAAAATGTTGATTAAATATCGTTTCATCATATCTAGGCAAATAGAAAGTATGCTTTTAAGCCGTTTAGACTTACTACAGTCTCATAAATTACAAACATATTACCCCTTACCACACATATTCAACACAATTTATTTCATTTTATTCAGCTTGAAAAGCTGTTAACGTTTTATAAAGGTCCAATGACATATCATTTTCAAACACCAAAACACACAGAGCCTCCCATTTATCAAAAATAAGATCATTCGCCAGGTTTATGGGCAGTTATTCAGCGATTTAACTGTGAATTCCGGAAAATTCTGAAATACTGAAAATTCCAATTTTTTACGATAATCGTCCAAAATATTCAATTTTACCCATATTTTGGTGTCAAAATTATTTATTATGATGTATTAAATGCATCTTTTGCAAAGAAAGTAAAACATTAGTATGCTTTGTTCATTTATACGTACAGACGGTCATATTTTGGAGATTTTTAAGTTTAATTTTGAGGGGGTAGGGGTAAGATTTTTAGTATATAGAGACAAATTGAACACTCCTTATTTATCTAAACAGTGTTTTTAAATAACATATGTATCGGTTAAGACAATAAATTAGCATATCTGCAGATAAATTCTCCAGATTTGCCACATATAACGATTCAAATGTGAATTTTGGACAAACCTGAAATGCTAAAAATTTCCATTTTTTATCAATTTTGGACAAAATATTGAGTTTTAGCTGACAACTGGGATTTGAAATACCAAATCATGATAGTATTATTGCAAAGTTGTTATATGCAACGCAGAATTTGCGTGTGGTGGTTATTTTTATCCCAACATAGAAACAATATTGACAATTTTGGGGAAATGTGTTGGGGTAAGGGTAAGATTTTTGGTATATAGAGTCACATTCAACACCCCTTGTTTTTCTAAACAATGTTTTAAGACATCTTATGTATCGCTTAGAAAAATTAATTGGCATATCTGCTGATATATTCTATAGATTTGATACATATTGCGATCTGACAGTTAACTATGGACAAATCTGAAATACTGAAAATTCCCATTTTTCATCAATTTGCGGAGAAATATTGAGTTTTAGTCGACCAATGGGTGTTAAAATACCAAATCATGATGTAATTCATGCAACAATGCAACATTGTCATATACAACAGACATTTTGCATGTTCTGGTTATTGTTATTCGAGCATAGACCAACAATCACCAATTTCAGGAAAAATTTGGTGGGGTAGGGGTACAATTTTCGGTATTAAGGTAGATGGGTAGTCCAAAATTTTTTTCCATAGATTTTCTTTATTTTCTGAGGAAAGTTTCCTTATTATATTAGCATTGAAATAAAAAAATAAAAAAAGGGGGTCACCGTGCTTGTTTTTAAAATAACTGATATCAAAATAATCGAATATTTCTAATGAATATATAGGGAAAAACAGGTATATTGTTGATTTCTTTAAAACTATTCCATAGATTTTTTTCTACTTTTTTCATGTGTTAGCCCTTTCAACATACTTTCAAAAAATATAAAGAAAAATAGGGGTCACCGACTTTGTTTTCCATAAAATTTATAAAATGTGAATTTTCATAGTGATATCTATGTAAAATATTTTTATCAGATTATCTCCCTTTTTCAAATATCTTGTTCCAACTTATTTAATTATCAAGTTACCATACCTCGTCTAATTAGATAAAGACATGTAAATTCAACTCCATGTAGGTCCTTTGCATATTGTATTATGAATATAATATTGATTGATTTATTGCAAATAAAAATATTTGCATATTTAAAAAGCAGATAATACCACAACAACATAAATAACGAATTCAAAATGGCGGAAGACTACCGATCTACCTTAAGAGTCACATATAACACTCCTTGTTTTTCTACACTATGTTTTCAGACAACTAATGTATTGCTTAGAACAATTAATTGGCATATCTGCAGATCTATTTTGTAGATTTGATATATATAGCGATTAACAGTGAAGTATGGACAAATCTGAAATGTTGAAAATTCCCATTTTTCATCAATTTGGGGAGAAATATTGAGTTGTAGTCGACCAATTGCTGTTAAAATACCAAATCATGATGTAATTGATGCAACATTGTCATATACAACAGACATGTTGCATGTTCTGGTTATTGTTATGCGAACATAGACCAACAATCACCAATTTCAGGGAAAATTTGTTCAGGTAGGGGTAAGATTTTCGGTATTTAGAGTCACATATAACACTCCTTGTTTTTCTAAACAATGTTTAAATACAATTTCTGTATAGCTTAGGACAATCAAATGGCATATCTGCAGATATATTCTACACATATGACATATATTGCGATTTAACCATGAAATACGGACAAATCTGAAATGTTGAAAATTCCCATTTTTCATCAATTTGGGGAGAAAAATTGAGTTTTAGTCGACCAATGACTGTTGAAATACCACATTCTGATGTAATTCATGCATTAATGTCATATACAACACATGTTTTGCGTGTTCTGGTTATTTTTATGTGAACATAGACAAAAAATTGACAATTTCAAGGAAAATTTGTTGGGGTAGGGGTAAGATTTTCTGTAATCAGAGTCACATTTAACAATCCTTGTTTTTCTTAGCAAAGCTTGAAGACACCAAATGTGTAACTTGGTACAATTAATTGGCATAGTTGCAGAAATATCCTCCGGATTTGGCATATATAACGATATAGCAGTGGAGTTTTGACAATTCTAAAATGTTGAAAATTCCCATTTTTCACCAATTTCGGGCAAAATATTGAGTTTAAGTCAACAAATGGCTGTTGAAATGTCAAATCACAATATAATTTATGCAACATTGTCCTATACTACACACATTTTGCTTCTTCTGGTAATTTTTATGCGTAAATAGACAAAAAATTGACAATTTTAGAGTAAATGTTTTGGGGTAGGGGTAAGTTTTATTGATATATGATGTATATATTACCTAAAAACGGCCATTATTTGTTATGATTGTAAAGCTAATATAATCAGCTTTCATTTGATACCTTTTTTAAATGATATTTGTTTACTAAAGAATAAAATTAGGCAAAAGAAAGACAAAACTTATTTAAAAACGAAATTATTCAAAGGTCCCTGTATTTGGTATATTTGAAAATAAAATTTTGGTCATTTAAAATATGTTAACATTGTCTTTACCTTTTTTATATTAAAGAAAATAGATTGAAAAGCTAAAAACAATTTTCAGAACCGGGAATTGAGATGCACTTCGGGTTCTCTAGACCATCAAACTTACGCAATTTCAATGAAAATATCAGTTTTTTCGCCAATATTTCATTGGGATAGGGGTACGTTTAAATGCGCTATGGAACGTATTGGGCATAGAAATCTTAAAGACTTGGGTTCTTGGTAAAGCTTATATAATAAGCAATCATTTGATACCTCGTTTTTATAACTTTAAGGCATTTTGTCAACATTTTGAAGCAACTGAAAGAAAAACTTGAACGAAAAACGAAATTTTCCAAAATTTCGGTAGGAGGGTCTAAAAATGGGCAAAATTCCACAAGTGCGTGCAGGTTATGCTCGTGTTAACATGTTTTATTTTGAAGAGGGGATGTATGCGGACTTAAAAAAGTGGGTGGAGTTCGGAAGTGGGGGGATGCACGGGGGGTTATTCCAGCCCATGGACTACATAAAATCTGATTTTTTTTTATTAATTCCGCTGTCATGAGATTACAGATAGATTGGTTAAAAAAGCAATTAAATAGCGTTAAAAGACTTTGCAACAAACTACATAAAATAGCTTGATAATACTTATGTGTATACAAATGAAATGAAATGTAGAAATCCATATATTTGGTTTTTAGCCAATTCTATTTATTCCTGCTTTTCCATTTCCATCTTCAGATATAAAAATCGCGATAGACAGTTTAAAAATAAATAATAAATAAATAACTATAAATATGCTACTCATATCATATATCATTACCAAATTTTGATGTGTGTTTATTGATCTATACCTTCATTATGACGTGAAAAATTAGAATTCAAATGATGAATGCATTTTAGAGAGGCCGCTGGTGTTTTTTAAACCATGAGTACTCCATGTCGTACTTATTATCCCTGGACCCTGCGCTATTCCCATCCCTCCCCAGAGTCCCTTTTCTATTCCATTTTGCCATAGACCCTAAGTCTTTCTTATTCTCATCCCAATCCCCCCTAAATCTCTTCTACTATTCCAATCCCTCCAATGATTCCATCCCCCGCATATTCCCATCCTTCCTAACGAGCGCGTTTCCATCCTACAAATTCTAAACCCCCATCCCCTGTCCCTATCACAGAGAACTTTCCTGTCCCCATCCAAGGGTATTTCTCTCCCAAGGTTCCTTTCTATCAAAACCTCACCCCTTCCTAGGATCCAATAATTTCCAGGTCCCATTACCAGCATTCTGACCTCCTAAACCCATACCCCCCAGAATCACCCTTTCACGTTCCATCCCCTAGTTCCCATCTATCCCCTGTCCCTATCGTAGAGTCCTGCCTTCACAAAACCAATCCCTCCCAGTCCTTATCCCAGGGCCCTATCCTCCCCAAACCATCCCTCCTCCTAATCCTATTTCTTCTAATCTTCCTATCGTCTTTCCTTCCAGTCTCTTGGCCCTATTACTTCCCTTCCAAAACCCATCAATCCCTTCCCAGGACCTGTCACGCGGCAGGGCCCTGCCTTCCAAAAACCATCCCTTCCAGTCCCTTCCCAGGCCTTGCCTTCCCAAAAGCCATCCGTCCAAGGTCCTTCCCAGGCCCACCATCTCTCTAATACCCATCCATTCCCAAGTCCCTCCCAGTCTCTTGCCCTCCCCAAACCCATCCCCCTCCGTCATTCCTCCAACATACCTATGACCAAACCCCACAAAATATATAAGGATACTAAGTTTGAGCTTGAACGCTTAACGGGAATCTGTTATCCTTATAGATGCCTCGGGTATAGTTGGGGACAACCATAACCGTCTTAGTCTATCTGAAATAGACTATCTGAAAGGAACTGGATTTCGCGAAATTAATGACAAACCATTATTTCAGGATTATGTTTTGTTAAATTACATCTTTTCCCTTGCTATGATGTATTTGATGGGAAAATACAGCAAAAAATCTTTCCTTTTCCTTTAAACATACAAAAATTGATAAAGCTGTTGTGTATATCTTCTTCCAATATATAATTTGTTTCATTATTTGTTCACCACATTTATATCCAGTGGTTAAAAATTGATTTCTAAACAAAGGAAAAAAAGCAAGTCATGTTTTATTGTATGTGAAGATAGAGAGATGTGTGACTTATTATCAACAAAATATATACCTCAACTGAGGCGAAACCGAAAATATTCACAGATCTGTTTTGTTGATGTATCTAAAAGTTACAGTTTGGTCATTAAAATATCATGTAAACATGTTATATGTTTAAGAAAGAACATTAAAACGCTAACACTAATTGTCAGAATATGGAAATAAGATGTGTGTGACATGACGCCCGTAGATTGGATCAGGATGCGAAAAATATTTAGTGTTGCATTTCCTATATTTTTCCTTTCACGTATGAAAAATAAAAGTATAGCTGCACGATGTATGTTAAATATATCAGAAATAGTGCGAGACCAACACTGTTATATAATAAAATGATCGTTTACGTTGTACGAATGATAGAAAAGGTTGTATAAGCTGTACGTAAAAAACCTTAAACATCCTCTTTATAGCAAATCTCAATAATCCACATTTTAACTCATAGTAAATAAAATAGCAAAAGTTGATAAAATACATTTTTATAAACAAAATCCAGCATTTATAAAGAATATTTCTAATTTTCGGGATGGATTTCTCTTTTGCGTCTGTTGAAATTTTCGGGTGACCGAGGGTCTTCTACATGAGTCTATTTAAGTTATATTTAGTTACAGATATTTCTATAGCTTATGTCAGAAGTCATTATGGAAAATAATCTTACTATGATTGCGGTTACAGAACCCCCCCCCCCAAATTAGGATTTATACCTGAAAGTTATTTTAAAACCCATACATTTTATTTACATGTATTACTGCATGCATAAACCTGACTGTATTGTCTCTATTTTACAGATTATTTATCCCATTATTCTTTTTATTAAAATATTATTTTTAACAATCCTATACAGATCTTAAATCATGAATGTGATTGTTGTTCCGGTACCATTGTTTATATTTACACAATCACAAGCTTGATTTTTTTTTCTTTTCGAATTAAATCCGTATAATTTTACATTTATAAAACTATGTTCTTTTGTTCTTTTTATTTGAAAATGCAATGCGATATAACATTTGAAAGTCGAATCGTTCTTTTGTCTTTTTGTTTGAAAAATATAACTTTCTTCTTGAGTAAAATTGAAAAGTAAATTTACTTCATTACTGGTTATATATCTTACATTCAGTTGGGGAAAAATAACAATAGACGAATTAATTCACATTCACAATCAAATCTGCTTATTCGTCAGGTAAGAAAATATGATTCATTCAAGTCTTTATAAATATATAAGGCAAATATGCAAGCTTTGACGAGAAAGGCGGGTTTTGGGTCATCGAAATGCACATATCTTAAGTGATGTAACAAGAGAAGAAACAAGACATTTTATTGTCCAAACATGCTACGTGTTATTCCTTACTTTTATTAATTATTTCACATTTATAACTATCTATCTGCTACGGATATCCATCTCACAAGCTCCACATCAATGTGTTGTTGTAGTTTCCAAATGTAATATGAACACCCTGTATAACCCCGGTGCAGATAAATCAGGAAGTTGATGCGTTCGAGTCGAGTGTTCCAGTCTTTTCTCAATATGCACGGTAAATAATCATCATTTTGCAGGCAAGCTTTTGTATCTTTGTTAACAAAGAAAACTAAAACACATTTTTGATACATTAAAATACCATTATTATTTAGATAAAGACGTTTATGGTTTATAAAACACTCCAAATCTTCAAAACGCACGACCATGTTATCAATTTTTGGTTCATAATCACGTTAAAATTACATAATCTTTTGCCTATTCCGACACCATTTTGTTATGGATAATGCATTTCTAAAATGCTTTTGAGTATGGTACATACATGTATATCAGCTCAACGTTATATCATCTTTAAAACCACGAAATATGCATGTTTTGGTCTGATTATCTCGTTAACTAGTACTTTATCAAATTTGTACGATTCGTATTGCAATTTCAAGAATAAATAAACGAAAAAATTTCAAGGATTTTTTCGCTCATTTCAAGATAAATAACTCCATACTATTGGGAACAATACCTATCTGAATCGCACATAAAAAAGGCTAAAAAGTGCTATCTGAATTCTGTAAATTAAATTCTTTTCTTTTGAGTTCTTGTAATAAAATGGATAACAGGAAACATCAACAATGGCTGAAAATTACAATAACATGCTACAATCTGCCGGGGAACTACACAAGGAAAGCACAAATATAGACAAAAGACAAATGCAAACAACGATAGGAACTCAGGACAGTCGGACTTGGTACCGGTAATAGCACTTGTATCTGGATTCCTTGGAATTTCTAGTAAACGCTGACCCGTCGGGATTCTTCTAAAATATATGAAATTAAGACATCAGTAATTCTACATGTAGAAATAACTTTTTAAAATACAATGTTTGCATTTTTCTTAATGTATGAAATTCATTGTTATTCTCAGCAATGTTTAAAATAGAGCATAGGCTCAGATTAATCCGTGGCAGAAGTTGATCTGGTGGTATCTTGTACAATTTCCGTATGTAGCACTAAAGACCGTATGATTTTGCGCCACCTATGAAATAGGATATTACTGAATTTGGTTCTATGCGAATTAATAAATGGCCAGACCTTACATTTGTCAATTTTTTACAGCGAGGTTCTATACGAATTAGAACATGGTCTGTCAATATTTAGTACTGAGCGATGTTCTAACTTATGAAAAGAGCGAGTAAGAAAAAAACGTCCGTTTACAGTAAAGTCAGTACCGGCCAAGAACAAGGATAGTACTTAGTTGCCTAACACTATAATATACTTAATTCGCAAATTTTCCAGAGACCGTTTGTGTGGTGTTTGTGTATGTTTGTGTGGGCAATGGTATTTTTTCTTTTTTCATTTGTACGAAGTTTGATTCATATATGAATTAAATCAAGTCTTATTCCTCGTATTCAGTTTACATAATATAATTAGGACAAAAATACTTGCCCATCCCTTCAGTGTCAGTTGCATTATGTGCTTGGTCCTCAACTGATTTGCCAACTTTAATGATTGATCGATTGATAAATAAGGGTTTTTGCGTAAAATCTGCAATATTTCAGCTATATCAGGAAGAAAATATGTTCATCAAAACTCTTATAAGAAGAAAGAAAATAAAATGCGAGGGGAGGACAAGGGGATAACGAATTCCGACTGCCACGGCAAATGGGAGTAATTAGTAGGGACTGGAAATTTAGTCTTGTATACGAACCAGTGACTCTGCCCTTGTATAGGTTCAGGGTTTACCGAAATGAATTTAAATCATACGGTTAACTGTTTAATAAACCAAGGACGTATATATCTAAATATACATCCTTGAATAAACGTAACTCTGAACACACGAAATCTTAATTCTAATGCAATCATGTGTGAAACAGTAATAGTCATAGGATGAAGCCCAAATTTTCAGGAGTAATATCCACAATTTATTGACGAACCAATATAGCAATGACTATCTCTGGCAAAATTATATGCATTATAAAGACAAGATAAACACCTACAATTGGCGCAATTACAATCACAACCTACAAGAGAACTGCACTACAAAAAACACAAAATAGACTACAGACAAACATAAAAACTATAGGAACTCGGGTTAGCCGGACTTGATCCCGGTGTTATATTTCTATTTTCCCCCATGCCAGTTTTTCCCCTGGGGAAAAAAACAGGATCGATCCAATCTCCCCCCCCCTAGGAAATTTTGGATAAGAGCGATTTCTCCCCTCGGAAAAACTGGAATACGTGTACATATTGCTGATTTTCCCCCGTGCTAAAATTTCCCCCTTAATTTTATTATATGACTGCATTATGCATACATGTACATCCTATTCGCTTGCATGGTATTTGTTTTCAAAACAAGATGTATTTTACAAATGATTTTGATTTTTTTTTGTCTGATTTTTTGTCCCAGACATAAGTTGTCGAAATGCGCATATGCAGAAATAAAATTTACAGTAACCTCGGCATTTTGTTAGTAATTACCACTGGACCGATGCCTCTGCTGGTGGACTGTTAGTCCCCCAGGGTATTCACCAACCCAGTAGCCAGTACTTCGGTGCTTGGCCAAAAACATTTTTTATTATTTAAATTTAAGAAAAGTTTGTTATCATATTTAGATCCTATTGGTTATTTGTTCTCTCAGTTTTTACACGTATATTAATTCAAATTGTAATTATTCTGCTCTTTGGGGCATCATGATTGACTAATAACAGTTGTTGTTGTTGTTGTATTACTTACCACGCATATGATTTGACTAGCCACCAACAATTACTTTCACCTTGTGCATTGAGGGGTACTTTGGGTTGACCATTTAGATGTACATTTTAGTAAGACAAAGTTTAGGGTCGGATAATTCTTAATTGTTTCTTTTCCAAGTAAAAATTGGTTTCTGCAGTACATACATCGAAAGCTTCCCTTTTGATACCTCAGTAGCATATACCAACATTACCCACACGGGGGAGGAAAAAGGAAATGTGATGACGAAAACGTCGCAAATACTATCGATGACGTCGGTGGATAAACTAGCTTATATGATCTGATATGATCGATGAGGTGAAAATCTGGACTGATCCAGTTTTCCCCCTCTAAAGTTGACTTGGGAAAAACTCGATCGTGTCTATTTTTCCGGGGGGGGAGATTTAGGATCGATCCAGAATTTCCCCCCGGAAGACTAGCATTTAGGGAAAATGGCTATATGACACCGGCACTAGCAAAGGCTAGCGGTAGAGTAAAACCGGTTTATGTGTACCCAAACCTCCCCTTTCTCTAAAGCACATTAGAGTGTTTGTAATGTAAACAGCGATTTTGGTGTGGTGAAAACTTCTAAATGCCATATATGGTCAATTACTATGATAATTGTCACAACATATGATTTAAGGTAGTCATCATGCTCTCATCAAAATATATACCTATTGTTACGATTTATCAGTGGATTAAGACTTTATGATCGTACTGATATATACAAAATTTGACTGAAAACGGGTTTTTCATTACCTGTGTTAGGGGTACCATACTCGTAGCAGATCGCCTTTGCCTTTCCGGTGTGCCTTCCATTTGTGGGTGGTTACTGTGGTAGTACTTCATTTTTGTTTGCAGTCGTGTCCAGTATTGTTTCTTTGTTTACACTTTTTTCATTTTTTTTCCTTCTGATTTTTGTTGTCATAATAAACGGATGTTTTTATAAGTACCCCGTTATATATCTATAGTAACCATGCAACCATTGATATTGATTTTTTATAGAGCTGTATCAGTCAGGAAATTTTGGGGAAAGATCCTTATGCTATAAGTCCTTTTAACACAGAGATATCTTGCCATTTCCTGTTGAAATTGGGTAAAAATATCTGATGATGTAATGCTATAGAATTATTCATCTTGTGTAAGCCTCTGAATGGATTACTGACACATTCGTTTGAATATCTCAGACCCACACGACACCTTTTTCATAGAAAACAATTACATCATATTTACGGATTGAAAAAGGTAGTTTACATTTTTTGAAAGCTTCGGGTTCTGATTTAACATCAAAAGCTACATAAAAAAATGTCTCGTCTAAACTAAAAAAATTTTCCGTCCCATTCAATTAGGCATGATAATTTAAGAGGCTTGTTTAGGGTATATTGGGATATGGGATATTTAACACTTTTGTTAATGGGATATGGGTTAATGGAGACAAAAAAGTACTGGGATATGGGATATTTTGACTATGGAAAACGGGATACTTCAATAATTATTTGGATATCTTCAATTATCAAAGGGATAATTTCGTCCAGACTGACTGGGATATGGGATATTGGGACCCCTCAAACCCGGCCCTCAAACAAGCCTCATTTAAAAGTTGTTTACAAAATAACGAAAATGCCTCACATAATGTCAAAAATTATATAACGGAAAGACAAGATATTGGAACGGTTAGAGTCAACGAACTATACAGTGCAAATTTAGAAAATAACAACGAACTGTACAAATGAATTGCAACGAACGATACAGCTGTATGATCCTATATTTTAGATCATAATCTGTTTATCTTGCGTTTTAACACAAAATTAATCATGGTTTCTATTTGTTTTCCTTATTGGTCACTTGAATCATATCTCCCTTTCAGATAATAGACGTAATGTTGTTTGATGGCATTTAAATGTCCGAAACGACAAAGAATTGAACTGCTGCCTGTGCGTTTTTGACCTTGTTACTAATTCATCGATCCTACTAGTTATTGAGAAAATGAAATAACTTAGATTGATTGATTGATTGAATATTGTTTAACGTCTACTCAGCAATATTTCAGCTATATCAAGACGAGAACAAGTTTGTTGATAAATAATCACTTTGGGGTATGGAAATGGCCATGGGACGGGAAATTCTGACTGCCACTGGAAAAGTAGGGTGAAATCAACAAGGGCGGGGAATTTAGCCTTGTAGCCGATCACCTACGGATCACCCCAAAAAGAGGTTGCTACAAGGGTTCTTTAACGTGCAGGAAGCGTGTCATTTCTTCCAACACGTGGACCTGAGTTTACATCCCATCCGAAAGATGGGTTGTGTATTTATTAATCCCGCACAACCACGGAATGGGTCCTATTTCTATATCCCGGGACCCTCGGGGTCAGCCTCCGTTTTGGAGGGGTCACACCCCGCAAGCCGGAGATACTGGGTCCTATTTCTATATCCCGGGGTTCCCTCGGGGTCCTCTGTTAGGATGGCTCATACTCCAAGCTCAGAGGATGCTGCGGGCCTATTCTTCAGCCGGGACCGCGCACGGCGGGAAATAACTTAGAGATCAATCGTATAAAAGCTACACATTTATTTGATAGAACGGTATTGATATTGATTGCAACAGGCTAGTGATTCATGGCTGTATTCTGGAATGATATCATTTTCTTCGAAACAAATCCTATATAAACTTTATAATCGGACATTGGGTGAAAAAAAACATATATGTCCCTACAACTATACAAATGACATAAATTGTAACCAATAATTTTTTTTCAAACTTGTCAATAATCTTTTGTGTCTGGTGTATGATCAGTTAAATCAGTTATGTCACACGTTTGTTACACCAACGATTTCACGTCTTTTCCACGTACAATCTGGTACCCCTCAAGGGAGGGGTGTGTGTTACGCGGGCTGTTTGAGTATTTGATACATTTGATATGTTTCTTTTCTGAGTTCATATGAAATCAGAGCACAATCATATGCAAGAAAAAACAGAGAACTGACCACCGGCAGATTCAGCCTCCGAAAAAAAGGGACGGGTTCAGATGGGGTTCAAGGAAAAGAGGCGATTCGAGTTGATTTTTATTTGCTATTTTTGTAATTTTTTTTCTAAATTCTGCACTATATTTTTCCAGAAAAAGGGGAATTTCAACCCATTGTCCCCAATGCTAAAATTTTGCGAACTCCAGTGTTATATAAAATGTGATCTTTCAAATGAATTATCATTTTATATCGAGTCATAATAGGGAATATTTTATGTCGTCTTGAGTCATTTTCGAAGTTTTTTCGGTTTGTCAATCTACAACGGTCAACCCCTTCAAAACCTTAAACAAAGCCTTCATAGCGATTAATAACTATTCAATTTGACCATAGCATATTGTTTTACAATTGATTCGTTACGCGAGAGCTGGCATAAAATTATACAGACTTTCTCATTAGACATAGTTATCTCTGTGACCGCCTTATTAATCAAGGCTTCAAAAAATTCCGTCTCATTTAAAAAAATCTTTAATAGATATCAGTCCCTTGTAAAATAAATTGAAGTTTCGGTCCGAACTCTGATCTTTCACTTGGATTAACTTTCAATAGCAATTACTGTTGAGTTGCTACTGGACACTACCGCAATGGAAGGGAAGATTGGCGCGTCATAGAACTGGTTTAACCCACAACACTACCGCAATGGAAGGGAAGATTGGCGCGTCATAGAACTGGTTTAACCCACAATTTCTTTTAAAATGACTGTACCAAGTCAGGATCATTGCGGTTGACATTTTTGTCGGTACTTTTGTTCTCTGTGTTGTCTTTGTGTCACTGTTTTTTTTTTTTTTTTTTTTTTTTTTTTTTTTGTCGATGGTGTTTGGGATGCAAGTTTGCCGTTTTGATATCTGTTTATATAGAGATAAATAGATTTTTTTAAAACTTTTGCTTTGATCTTGTTTCAGGGTGAGAGAAGTAACATGTACAATGGATTTTAATTGGTTTTGTTTTAGTGTTAGAAATTGATATTTGCCAACCAGCCACTCAACAGATCTTCCATAACCTCATTTTTAATTCTCAATAGCAAGTGCTATCGAGTTGCTACCTTACATTCCCGTAATGGATGGGGAGAATTGGCGCGCCATAAAACTGGTTTAACCCACCATTTCTATTGAAACGCCTGTACCAAGTCAGGACCATTGCGGTCGACTTTTTCCGGTGGTTTCAACATGATTTTGATAACTCCGTTCGGTAATTTTATTATTATCCCCATTTCTGTTTCTGTGCTTTTTGTCTGTCTAGCGTCGTTGTTTTGTGTCTGGCGTCGTTGTTTTCTATGTTCTCGTTTTGGCCATGCCTTTGGACTTCGATTTTTGTACATTTCACCCCTTTGTTCCTTCGGTATTCTACTGTCGTTGTTTCTAATGTCAAAAATCGACGCCACTTAATCCATGATTTCTTCCTATGACCTACAAATTCGAACGGCCCGTAAGAAAGGCATTTCCTCTCGTAATTGCTTCCTTCAGTGAAAATTTTTTATGCATTTCAACAAATCGTTCTGTCGGGAAAGGTCTTTTAGATTTTGTTATAGCATGAATACTCTCATTACATGTGTTGTTGATATACAAGCAACACAACTTAGGCTAATAGTAACAGTTTCACATTCAAAATTTGAGCTTCTTTTAAAAATGACCCGACAACGGCAGTGTCAATTACATGCCCGATCCAACCGCATAACCTGATTTCCCCTCCACGGCTCAAGAAAAAATGAACTTTTTCGCCCTCGTTAATTATATAATACTCTTGGGCGAGTAAATCTATCAAACATTAGCTTGCTGCAATTCATATGCGATAAACTGTTTCAAAGTAAATCAGAACCGAAACGTCAGTCCAAAACAGAATTTATTTAGCAAGATTCGAAACACTAAGAAACAAAGACATTCATAACATGAATACGACAAAAAGGTAAAATATAGAGCCACACATACAGATGAACAACACCAACCAAATTTAAAACCATGGTTGCGATCCGATGCAACGGTAATCACAAGCATCTCTCCCTTCCTATAAGACAACGATGGCAACAGTATCCGTACCTATTTCTATGTTAACAGTATCCGTGCGTCAGTTTTTATGCGATGTTTACCAGGGAGTTTATAATATGATTTTAGAGTAATTAAAAAATTCGAACATATTGCATGTTGATTAGTAGAAATCAGGCATAATTGGGTGCAATCCCACCTATATCCGTGCCCCCGATTTTCAAGTGTACAGAAGTGTTTACATAACTGGCAGGTTTTTACGTGGAGTATTTGTGCTAAAACTGTTGTTTGGGGTGAGGGACCTTCGGTGGATTCATTCATTTTGCTTACCATTGGTTTAATTTCATCATAAAACTATACAAACATACGCGAAGCGAGCCTTTAAAGTGTTACAGTATTCGTGCGTGTGACGTAGCAAACCCCCGTGACTATTTCTTCGAGGGGTTTTTATGCTGTCTCTAGGCGTGATTGCTCTGCTTCATCAAGAACCGTAACAATTTTATATTTTTCATGTCGTCTAGTGAAGATAGGGTTGATTCTAATATGGCTCTCTTCTTTGGCTTTGGAAACAAAGCTATGTTCCAATTCCAACAATATTTTTTAGCACATGCGTATATCTTTTACAAAAGGACATTCGTAATGTACAATTTCACGTTTTATTCTATCAATATTCACGTGTAAATAAAGTTTTAAATAATGAATCACCCAAAAGCTGCATCAGATAATGACAATAATAGAAATTGACAACAGTTGCTGAATTTTGCTGAATTTGCGGAACTGAAATTGACATAACCGTAACCTAGCAACGAATGTGTTGTTGTTATGAAATCTTATCTAAGTTGCATATCATGCTCTACAATTTAGATATAAAAATTGTATGAGTTTTATTCTTTTTTTTTTTTTTTTTTTTTTTTTTTTTTTTTTGGCTTCAAATATAAAATAACGAAGCAGTCATATAAACTGATCAGAAATACAACCAGCTCACATTAAATACCCGCTTCGGTTTTAAAATATCCGTATTTTACAATAGGTTATTTGTATTAATTCATAAGCTTATGAGCTTATGAGCTTATGACCAACTTGTTTTAATAAAATAACGAATATAGATTTCTCTATGTCCATTTATGTGTGTTTGCATTCAGTTTTCCGACATATTTTAATTCTATTGTCAAACCCATATTGCCCTCTAAGAGCCGCTTCGAAAGTTCAAATCGCTTGTTAAATATATTAGAATCGAAATAGATTATTGCAATTGGGCTCTATGCGAATTAAAACATGGTCAGACCTTATATTTGTCTTCATTTTATACCTCGCTACCGCTCGGTATAAAATATTGACAAATATAAGGTCTGCCCATGTTCTAATTCGCATAGAGCCCGCTTGCAATATTCTATTTCTTAATTTAAACATGCAAAAATATTATAGTATATAACCCAAAAACATAAATATTTCTTACACAGTGTCAAGAGGAAATCAAAATTATAATAGGAAAAATAACAGGATACACAAAATGACTGAAAATTACAATAACAGGCCTCAATCTACATGGAGGGGGTGGACAGGGGGGTCGGGAAACCGAGAGATAAAGGGGGCGGGAACCGGGAGTTAATGGGGAGGAAACCGGGAGATTAAGGGACGGGAACCGGGAGAACAGAGAGACGGAAAAGCGGGATAAGGAAAAATTTTGGGGTCGGGAGACGGGAGATAAGGGGGAGGGAACCGGGAGTCATTGGGGCGGGAACCGGGAGTCTAGGAAGAGGGAACCGGGAATTGCCGACCCCCCTGTCCACCCACTTCACATGGGCACTGCGCAAGAAAAACATACGTAAAAAAAAACGCAGAAAACGATAAGAACTCCGGACCTGGTACAACTACTAGGAGAAACCAACGGTAGAGTTAAACCAGTTTATTAACACCAAAACCTCCACATTCCCTTTAGTATAACAAACATACGAATAAAGCCCAAAACAGGTATAATAGTTACTCAAAGGCCACTACCTTAAAAAGAAAAGAAAAAATAAAAATGAAATTTGGAAAGATGGGTGAAGTAAAGCTTGCTGCTAATCTGCCAACTAAATCAAAGAGCCTAGTTCGCAGGTAAAGCACAAAAAACTTGTATTCCAAATGGGAATATTCGCAGCCTGTTGTATTCTAGATTTGTATTTGCCCCTTTCGTGAGGATGAAACATATCGGTATTTAGTCATTTGTTACCACTGGGTCGATGCCACTGCTGGTGGACTAATAATCCCCGAGAGTATTCACCAGCCCAGTAGTCAGTACTTCGGTGCTGACCCGAAAGCCGATTCTTTTGAAAACTTACAATGTCTAAATTTTTGTAAATTTTGTTGAAAACTAAGGAGTATCTCCCTCACGCAAAGCTCTGTCCTTAGCTGATTTTGGCTTTACTTTTAGATCACATTGATTATTTGTTCTCTATCAGTTTTTAATCATCTTTGAGTTCATGGTTTTCAGAGCGTTTGGATTTTGTCTGCACTGAAGAGACATGGGTTGTCGAAATGCGCATATGCAGAATTTGGATTCACGGTAGCTTCGGTATTTAGTCATTTGTTACCACTGGGTCGATGCCACTGCTGGTGGACTGTTAGTCCCCAAGGGTATTCACCCGCCCAATAGTCAGTACTTCGGTTCTGACCCGAAAGCCGATTCTATTGAAAACTTACAATGTCTAAATTTTTGTAAATTTTGTTGAAAACTAAGGAGTATCTCCCTCACTTAAAGCACTGTCCTTAGCTGATTTTGGCTTTACTTTTAGATCACATTGGTTATTTGTTCTCTGTCAGTTTTTAATCATCTTTGAGTTCATGGTCTTCAGGGCGTTTGGATTTTGTCTGCACTGAAGAGACATGGGTTGTCGAAATGCGCATATGCAGAATTTGGATTCACGGTAGCTTCGGAATTTAGTCATTTGTTACCACTGGGTCGATGCCAATGCTGGTGGACTGTTAGTCCACGAGGGTATTCACCAGCCCAGTAGTCAGTACTTCGGTGCTGACCAAAAGCCGATTCTATTGAAAACTTACAATGTCTAAATTTTTGTAAATTCTGTTGAAAGCTAAGGAGTATCTCCCTCACGTAAAGCTCTGTCCTTAGCTGATTTTGGCTTTACTTTTAGATCACATTGGTTATTTGTTCTCTGTCAGTTTTTAATCATCTTTGAGTTCATGGTCTTCAGAGCGTTTGGATTTTGTCTGCACTGAAGAGACATGGGTTGTCGAAATGCGCATATGGAGAATTTGGATTCACGGTAGCTTCGGTATTTAGTCATCATAAAGTTGATATCAATCATGACGAAGGTAACATTCTCTGCCTAGTTTTTAGTAATGTGATTTGTTCAAATAATAGGCAGAAACGCATCGTCATTCCACCAATTTTTTTTTTTTTTTTTTTTTTTTTTTCTCATGGACTTCGGCTCTTGACCATTCTGATCGGTAAATTTGTTATTACCCGTATATGAAGACAAATCATTTTTACAATAGATTAAAGATCATAATCAGTTACATGTATATTTTTCTTATATAAAATATTTAGGTGTTTGTTTGATATGTCCCTCCTGTGTCAGGAGAATCGTCTTAATATAATATTTAATGATATTCACTAGCAATATTACTGTGAGAATAGCTTCCCTCAGTTAAGATGTAATATTTTGACAGAAGAGTAAAACAGCCGAATGGAGTGTAAGAGGATATAAGAAGTTGTAAATATATAATAGAACTGAATGTAAAATGCTGCCGTAAACATATAAACAATGCTGTACATTCTACCTTCAACTCTTTTGTTCACATTATTTCAATTTAAAGGAAGGTCCCACAGATTTTAAGGGGCCAGAATTTTTATTAAAACAGTAAATACAGTACCAAGGACATTCACCGAGTACAATTCACAGAATTTATCTTCAGTATTTTAAGGGGCTAGATTTTTTATTAAAACAGTAAATACAGAACCAAGGACTTTCACCGAGTACAATACACAGAATTAAGCCTCAATATTTTAAGGGGCTAGAATTTTTATTAAAACAGTAAATACAGTACCAAGGACATTAACCGAATAAATACACATAATTAAGCCTCTGTATTTTAAGGGGCTAGAATTTTAATAAAAACAGAAAATACAGTACCAAGTACATTCACCGAGTGCAATACACAGAATTATACCTCAAAATTTATTTTCATTAAAACAGTAAATACAGTAACAAGTACATTCACCGAGTGTAATACTATATAAAAGTTACTTAAATACGGAGAATTATCACAAGATATAGACTTCCCGAGGGATAGCGATATGGACTGACACCTGGATAATGCCCGAGCCGTAGGCGAGGGTATTATCCGTGTGTCAGTCCATATCGCTATCCCAAGGGCAGTCTATATCGTGATAATTCTCTCCATATAAGTAACTATTGTGTTTATTTTATTGAAGAACATTTACATTTTAGTTTTCATCAGTTGAAATCATGCCCTGTTTAAAGTCACTCATATAAAATATTTGAGATTTTTCTACCTATCTTTCTTTTTACAATGAAGAAGTCAAACATTCCATCTTTAACTAAACAAAACAATCTGTACTTGTACTCTACACAACAGTCGTCTGAAATTTTTGTGGATCTGTTATTTCTATATTATAACACATTTTATTTCGTAACTTTAACTTATCAAAAGAAATGAGCGAATATTTAAAGGTTTTGTTTTGGAAAATTCAATTTTATTATAGTCACATTAAACACTCCAGTTAGTATGTTTGTTGAAAAAGACAACTATATTGTGAATACAATTCATAAAGCACAATTAAAGCTACCGGTCAATATCAGAAAATTGGGAACGGTCAATATCGTGAAATTGACTGATAGAGTAAATACCACAGATTAATGAATACCACCTGATCACTTCTGTACCAATCAGAAAAGGTTATTTAAATCTGATATAAAATAAACGGAATTAAGCCTCAGTATTTTAATGGGCTAAAAGTTTTATTAAAACAGTAAAAATACAGTACCAAGGACATTCACCGCGTTCAGTACACAGAATTGAGCCTTAGTATTTTTAGGGGCTAGATTTTTTATTAAAACAGTAAATACAGCAAATAAAGTACCAAGGGCATTGACCGAGTGTTATACAAAGTACCAAGGACATTCACTGAGTGCAACACAGAATTAAACTTCTTGACCGAGTGTTATACAGTATTGTAAGGGGCTAGAATTTTTATTAAAATAGTAAATACAGTACCAAGGGCATTGACCAAGTGTTATACACAGAATTAAGCCTCAGTATTTCAAGGGGCTAGAATTCTAATAAAAACAGTAAATGTCTATTAAACGCAAATTTAAATATTCATGTCGGAAAATACTGACTACTGGGCTGACGAATACCCTCGTAGACCTCTATTACCACTTAGCGACATCGTCCAAGCGGTTTCAAAATACAAAATGACCAAGCTGCATAATAAGCATTAAATACATTTTGTTATCCAAAGTTATTTTCTGGAAGATATTTGAAGTCCAAATCCCATTTCAATTGCCGTTACGAAATGTTTACCAATTCTCTAAACAAACTAGTAATGAAATGATCACATAATATTTGATTGAATCGATTCCTATCATAGAAATCAACTTGGTTTATAAAAATGCATCCTTGACCACACGGATTAAAGATAGTCTCTATTAAATTAATACAAGACATATTGAGCTTGATGTTTTAGGCAAAATATTAATTTGTATAAAACGCTGATTTTTTTTTACTACTTTCCACCATTCCATAAAAGTAGAATCATTTTTATGGTGAAATTACGGATCATTAAATAATATGATCAAGTCAGTTCTAATATGGCAAACACGGATTAGCCGTACTGATACTAGTAAGAGGCAAATCCTGTCCTGTCCCTAGTGAATATAGGGTTCATTGTGTCCCCTTCCGTTCTGAACTGCAGTTTTGTTGTGTTCTAGCATGACATTATGAATATTAACAACAATGGTAACGTAAAACGAGCTATTACTGACTCAAATGAAAAACCCGAACTTGAAACAGACCAATACATGTACGAATGAAGCTATGATCAATGAATATCGGTATTACCCAAACCCTTTGTATAATAAAAAAATCTAAAACTCATATCTATAACCTCTGAATCTTCTAGAACACTTTAAATATTGGATCCAAAGTCACAATATTTAGGGGTTTCAATCGGTCTGATTTTAACTTGTGACATATGCAGATATTTTATGGGGTCACAATTAGGGAATCAGTGGCACACGTACTGTTACTTGTTGTGATCTCCATGGTAACATACAATGGAAATTCAAAGATGAACGTATTCTGAAGAGTCCTTTCGATATAACTGCAGACAGTGACGGAAACGGTTATGTCGTTGGTTTCTCATCTTGCAACGTTGTTGTGATTTCCTCCGATGGACAACATGGACGACAGTTACTCGGAAAAGAGGATGGTCTAAACGAACCACGTGTAATACATTACGACAAGTTTACCAACCAATTATTGGTTGCAAATAAACAAAATACTGCTTTTCTTTTCAAATTTGTAAGATCGTAGTAAAATCCTAGTAAGAATGAAATCTACGTTGCAGGCAACGTAAATGAAAATATAACTGAAAATCAAATGTCTGAAAAAAGAGGATGTTTGAAAAAAAAAACTTTTTAACCTTGATAGAAAATATATTTATTAAGTTCAGTTACAATTTAAATTTTGAAAACTATCATCGAATCACTAATGCAATGAGATATAGGATTTTTTTTTTTTTTTTCTGAAATTTGGATTTTTGGATTCAAAAGTTTTGATATCTAATTGAACTTTTACTTACTCCTTTAATTAAGGAGGTAGACAAAAGTTAAGAAACATGACTGTTAAAAATCATTTGGAACTTTGTTTAATCATTTTCATAAAGTCTGGGTTCTAAATCACATAAATTATCTTTATTCTGTTATATAAATGTTTAAAAAGCATAGATAAAACTGACTTTTTTTCAATCGATAAAATGTTTCATCTCTTTCACCAAGATCAAGTATCTTAAGACCACTTGTAACAATTTGTCCAGAATTTATTGCTTATTATGGATGAATGCCCAAATGTCATAATAATGGGAACGAGACTTTTCGGGAGGTGGGACTAAATACCAAATCGCATCCGGAATGGATATCCTAAAGTAACTATTTTGTCAACCTCTGGCTTGAATATCATCTTTTCTCACTTCTGCAAAGCTTCTTCAATGCAATTAAATTCATTCCTCTGCATTTAAGAAATATTCGTTTTGAATTTTCAGACATCCGTTACGGACATGACCCGGCAGTTATTGTCGCCTCTCGAAATGTCACGGGACTGCGATATTCAAAACGGGCACAAAATAAGGCGGGATTACATTTCTATTCGGTCAATTTCTTTTATAAATAGAAAAATATGGCTCACCTTGCATAGTTGAATGTTGTAAGTATTATACAATTGATGAAAGAAACGAAATGAACACACTTTGATACGCTTACTTAGCATCAGGTTGTCAAAAAATTTTCAGAAAAGTGAGACACAATTCGTGTCGCAAGTTTTATATAAGGGAAAATCCGTAGCTCTATGGTCCGCAGCTATCAAATAATCAGCACAAGCTACCGTTCCGCAGCTATTCAATTCTTAACTGAATACTGGGGCTCTTGCTTAAGCTCATTCTATACTGTGATTTTAAACGTAGACTCGTTCTGTTGGGGAACAAATCATACGATTTCCTATAGATAACATGTCTTTTTCTTGGCTTTCCATTAAGGTACTCCTTTTATTATGAACTCAATCAAGGAAAATTCCTTCAAAAATTGTTGCATTCATTATCTTTTCTTTTAACCTTTTAAGGCAAGAAATAACTGCTTCCTCCTATATTATAAGTATTTTAAAGAATAAAATGAAAATATCCTACAGTATAAATCCATTTTGCTAAATGTAATAGGACATCATGGTCGACACATATGTTCAAAATGCATATAAATATTGGTGTTCGTCACTGTCTACAGTTATATCGAAAGGACTCTTCAGAATACGTTCATCTTTGAACTTCCATTGTATGTTACCATGGAGATCACAACAAGTAACAGTACGTGTGCCACTGATTCCCTAATTGTGACCCCATAAAATATCTGCATATGTCACAAGTTAAAATCAGACCGATTGAAACCCCTAAATATTGTGACTTTGGGTCCAATATTTAAAGTGTTCTAGAAGATTCAGAGGTTATAGATATGAGTTTTAGGTTTTTTTATTATACAAAGGGTTTGGGTAATACCGATATTCATTGATCATAGCTTCATTCGTACATGTATTGGTCTGTTTCAAGTTCGGGTTTTTCATTTGAGTCAGTAATAGCTCGTTTTACGTTACCATTGTTGTTAATATTCATAATGTCATGCTAGAACACAACAAAACTGCAGTTCAGAACGGAAGGGGACACAATGAACCCTATATTCACTAGGGACAGGACAGGATTTGCCTCTTACTAGTATCAGTACGGCTAATCCGTGTTTGCCATATTAGAACTGACTTGATCATATTATTTAATGATCCGTAATTTCACCATAAAAATGATTCTACTTTTATGGAATGGTGGAAAGTAGTAATCCATAGATTTTCTTTAAAATTTGACTGTTGATTGAGTTTGAAAAACTGAATAAAAATGTATTGATCACCGAATTGGATTCCCTCAAAATAAGATTGAAAATGGAACTAACAAATCGTCAGAAATACAAGGATTATATAGGGAAATCTGAAACAAAACTGTCATTAATGATACCAAAACAGTCATAAGGAAAACCTGAATCCATAGATTTTCTTCTTAAACACGTATTTAAAGATTTTAGTCTGCGGATTAAAACAATACAAAATAATCATAGGGTCACCGACTTCATTTTCTTCCCACAGAAGCTCAAAGGTGAAGAAATCTTTGAAAAATAAGACAAAATTTTAATATTTCCGAACAAACTTCATGACGTCCGACACAAGTAATCGACGTCAATCCATTTTTTTTCTTGCCAGTTATGGATGTAATTTGTAATGAAGGTAATTTTTTATGAACATATTCATGTACTGGTTAGTCATATATATAAACTTTTCAAAGTGATAAACATTACAATCATTTTAGAGATTGCATTCAGTCGCATACAGATTAAATCATATTTTTTGTCATCTTTCATAATATCTATTCCGGGAACGGCTTGGAATTCGTCAGTAATACCAGTGGTCACCGTGAATTGCCAGAGCTAGCACTATTTTGTTGACTGTACAAGTACAAAGCAATTTGCATGTCTTATATTCGTTTTCATTTCCACTCAACTTTAAATTTGGGGAGTGTTGGGATAGATGGGCAGTTTGATGCTTAAATTGACTCTATCGCAGTTACCCAAGAAAGATTTTTGGCTATGGATTAGATATTTGTCCAGTGTTAAAAATGTTGGGTTCATTTCAGTGAAGTTTCAATTTGTCCACAAATTTTATTTTTGTGTGTAATTGCTTTAACAACTCCCTATGAAGTTATCACCATCAATTATTTGAGTTTGTTTTGAGGTAAATGTCGTGTAATTAAGGTGTTCACAAAATTCCTGTCAGTTTTATCTTCGAACTTGACAGTACTTGGTCGCACATTACGTTTTTCCTCAAAATTCAAAACGTTCATTACAAGAGATCCCTGTATAGAGTGTTATTGTTTTAATTATTCCAACAACTTCGATTCCGCTGTTATAGATGTATTTAAACTATCTCATATGTTTATATGATATTTTTTCCTCTGCTTACATTAAATTTCAGAGCGGCGTAAAGAGTTAAGGGCGACCAGAGAAAAGGTGTTTTGAAAAGGAGATAAGGGCATGGGAAAGGAGATAAGGTGCAAGAAATTGAGAAAAAGAAAACGGGCATGAAAGGGAGACCGGAAGAAGGCAGAAAAAGGGTGACGGAAGGGAGAACTGAAAAAGGGATGGGAGAAAGGAGAATAGGGATATGGGAAAGAAAAAAGGGGTACGAGAAAGGAGAAAGATACCCACCTGTCCAACTCATCATTTCATGTAGAACAAACATATTTTCATTTTACGCAACATCTAAATATTTAAATTGCAAGTATAGCAAAAAACAAAAAATAGACAAACAAACAAACAAACTAAAAAAAACAAAAAAAACAAAAGAAAGAAAAACAAAAAACAAAACAAAAATAAAAAAAAACAAAAAAAACAACACAAAACCGGAACTTTTAGTTTATATAGTTTTGTTGCTGCATGACTCATAAATTTACGGATACAAAATTGTTATATATTTTGCCGAGGTCACTATAAACTTGCTCAACTAATGAAGAATTTCAAATGCGCCTTGATTTACTACTTGTTTTATATGAATAGAAAAGTTTATTCTTGCTAAAAAGAAAAGAAAGAAACGGATTTTTTTTTAAATTTTCTTCTTCACAAAATACATGCATTTTCTCTTACCGATTTCAATTTTAACAGTATTTTTGGGATTAAGTAGTCTTCTGTTTTAATATATGATAAACTGTATAACACATGAGGCCCTCGGGATGGTATTGGTACGGTGATACGGATTTTGTCATGTATTATTTCCAGTTTATTTTTTTTTCAAAAATGTGAATGTTTACACACTTTCAGTACTGCAATCGACAAGAATAGTCTTTCCAGTCCCGTTTATCTAAGTTTTCATCGCAAAGATCTTTACAAACATAGGTTGAAAGCCTCTGTTAGTGGACAAAACAAAATCTATAGAGTACCTTGGTAGAAGGCACTGCTTGGGAGCAAATTTCCTAGAAACTATCTGCGTGGTGGCTTTGCTAATGGAATATATGTTTAGGAAAGAACCTGGGTTGAAGCCGTTGCTAGTCAAACAAATGTTCTGCAGAGGGGCTGGGGCTTATGATAAGGACTACTAGATGTCTGGGTTGAAGTCATTGTTTATAAACAGAGTTAAATCAGTCACGTAGCTAGTATTTCTGGTACTTATATTTTAATATTATCTATGCTAGAAAAGCAAACATTTTGGAAATTAATGAAGACCTTGTTAATGCAGAGATACATCTTTAGTTTGGTTTTTGCTCGAGGTCCTTTTTTAAGGTCTTTGATCTTTATGTATTGTTTGTATTCCCTATTTGAGCTTAAGAAAACAAAAGAAACATTGTGTGTTGAAATCTGGATATTTTGCAATTTTTAAATATTGTGAACTGTTATTTTTTATTGAATGAAAAATTAACGACAACGCTGCATACGGTATGCAAAAAGTGAAAGTACATGTGTATTTAAGAAAGTTCCTGTTACTTTGTAATGCAAGTACTGAATACTACTGATAATGTTGTATTAAGTTCTGATCTGATTTTTGTCCTTCTTAAAGAGTCACAACTTTGAACATAGCTGATTTAACCGATAACAGTATTGCTCAACCTGGCCTCTTTTGTTTTGATAGTGGTATTTTGTATTTTAATAGTTGTAATTTTTCTTCTGTAAGCCTTCTTGATGACGTTCACAAAACTTTAAATGGTTTACTTGGCATTGTTTTTGTCTATGTTCATGTGTGTTTGGCTTAAACTAAATGTGTTTTGGCTTAACGTGTCTTCGTGGTCACGTTTATTCTGTATTGCTTTTGCTAATTGTATTTTTTCATTTTATTTTAGCTCATTGGTTATTTTCATGTTGCTAGATTTTTTCATAGTGTAGCTTTGTTTTTTTACTATTGTTGTTATCAAGTATCCCAAGCGAAGTTATAAATTTTTATTATTTTACTTTTACTTTTATGCTTAACATTTAACATGAAAGTAACCAATTATCTTTGACATTCTTTTGTCTAAATTTGGTCGTAGTTCTCTTTGTCTCGGTTTCCTTGGTTCCGTTAATGTTTCTTTAATTTAAAATTACTGGAGGTTTCCTTGTCATTGAATCTTTTTGGTTTCTTTCTTTTTTTTTCTTTTTTGTTTGCATTCAAGTGTTTTTCACTCAATATAGTTATCTTTGTTCTGATATGGCTTTACTTTACCGAAAATAAACAAATTTTACATTTCCATTCCCCTTCTACTTACCTTGCTGATACTTTGTCTTTTTCTCGTCACAAATAACTAAATACCGAAGTCATTGTGAATTTATTTTCTGCATATGCGCATTTCGACAACTTATGTCTCTTAAGTGCAGATAAAATCTAAACGTTTGGAAGACCATAAAATCAATAATGTTAAAAACTGATAGAGAACAAATACCCAATATGATCTAAATGTAAAGCCAAAATCAGCTACGGACAGAGCTTTGCGTGAGGGAGATACTCCTTAGTTTTCAACGAAATTTACAAAAATTTTAGATATTGCAAGGTTTGAAATAAAATCGGCTTTCGGGTCAGCACCGAAGTACTGACTACTGGGCTGGTGAATACCCTCGGGGACTTACAGTCCACCAGCAGAGGCATCGACCCAGTGGTAACAAATAACTAAATACCGAAGTCACTGTGAATTTATTTTCTGCATATGCGCATTTCGACAACTTATGTCTCTTCAGTGCAGATAAAATCTAAACGTTTGGAAGACCATAAAATCAAATATGTTAGAAACTGATAGAGAACAAAGTTTCTCCGATCATGCATATTGTTGAATTTTAGCTCTTAGTCTTCTTGATAAAGTTCGTTAACGAATTAAAGATCTCATTTTTGGTCCTCATGGTAATATTCATTTTTCTTTGTCATTAACTTATTGAAACCTTTCATGTCTTAGTGCTTTTCGTAAGTTGTATCAATCTTTTGTGCTGGTCCCTTAAACTAATTATGGTTTATATTGTCCGAAGAGTTTTGTTTCCCTCATTGTGTTTCTAAATTGATTGCAATTGTCTAAGTCTGTGTCTCCTTCCTCACGGACATGTTCCTATGTTTAAACTGTTTTTTTCTTTGTCTGGGTCAAACTTTGCTTTGAATTGAATGTGTTTTCTTCTTTTCATACTGTCTTGTTTCCTTCAATTTCTCCTTGTACTTGTCTTTTAGATTGCTTTGTATTAACCGATAATAGTTCTCTGTGGTCTGGTCTTCTCTTATTGCTATTAAGATTCTTTCTCCTATCGTTGGTTACGTTTGTCTTTTGTTTTTTATTGTGTGTCTCTATTTAACTGGTTGTAGTTGTCATTCTCTATGTCTTCTTGATTACGTATGTGTTGATATATCTTTAACAAGTTATATTTCCCTTTTAAAGGTCTACTTTGTTAAAATTCTTAATATGGTTGTAGCTATATCTCCTTCCTTGTCGTTCCCGTCTTATTAACGGAATTGTCTTTGGTATGTGTAGTTTTCCTTTTCTCAATCACCAAAGTACCGATTACAAACTCTTGTAGGCTTTCTCGTTCTGTGTGCTTGAATTAACGGAGTCTATTTGATGGTTTAGAAAAAGATAATTTTGTTTCAGATAGAGCTTTTCCTTGATTTTCACCGTAGATATGTCACTAAAATTTTTAGCAATTGAAATCCAGAAAAAGCTCATTCTGATAGAAAATAGACTTTTTCGAAACGCAATAGACTCTGTTAAATGTAATATTTGCAATTCTCCTGGTCTTGCTTTCTTTTGTACCATTTATGTTAACTTGCTGTAGTTTTGTTTATCAATTTCTTATTGGGTACGTTATATTTAATAATACAATACAGTAGTTTCCCTTTAAATATTATTCCTTATCAAATTTATTTTAATAACAGCCAGTTTTCTGGAACATCGATGCTGGCTCATAAATATATCATTAGAAAATTTAAATTCTCTAATGATATGTCAAGTTTAAACCGGTTTCGACCCGTTAGATAAATCTTCTTTATTCAACGAATGTTGAATAAAGCCCCGTGCTATTTCTCGCCAAATCTATTCGGAATACAATTCTCGGTGTTTATCATTGATCATTAGAGAAAAAGATTACACCACTTTATCCCGATTATTACCATATTTTATCCACTCTCGATAGTTAAATTTAAAAATTTTTTAAATGCTCGGCAATTAAAATTTTAAAATTTAACTATCTCTAGTCGTATAATATGGTAATGAACGAGATCTTGTAGTGTAATCTATATATATCAAACGTTTAGATAAATTGTATAACTGTATAACGATAAGGAGTATCTCTCTAGTAAAGGAGTGTCTCCCTAGGGTAACGTTCTAACCTTAACCAATTGTGTCGTTACTGTTAGGTAATTTTGATTATATTCTCCCTGGCACCTTTATCTTTCTGGTAATTTTGTTCTTCCAGATGTTTTTTATTCATCTCCACTGAACTAGAATTAAATTCAATTTTATGTATATAACATTAAGGTAGACCCTGGACTGGGGGAGATAGCTCCTTTTTCGGCACAAATCACTTGTTTTGATTGGTATGAATAAAACAAAAGATTTAGAATATATATGGAAATAGAATATTCATGTTATCTTGAAAATGCACGACTTTTATATAATGATTCATGACGCCTATATCAAAATGTCTAGGTTTGAAAAAAATATTAAAATACATTTAAGTCAGATTTTTGGAAAGGGAGTTAAATCTGTCCTCTTTGCGTTGAGAATTAAGGAATATTTATGCAGTTATCCTAACAGTGACAAAAAAATGAACTGTGAATTTGTATAGAATTTTGATATAGGTAATATGTGTTGAGGCACCTTTATTTTCTTTTTATTTATTTTTTTTTTTCGTGGGGTGAAAATTGAATGTTAGGATAAGCATCTAAAAGAAATTGAATGCAGCTGTGTATTCATCAATGTTTTGACGACGCATTTTCTTTTTTTACTGCACATGAACACCTAATGCTTGATTGTGATCATTATTCTCTCATATTTAGCACTAAAAGTTTCTATGAAGAAGTTTGGCAATTTATAATCTTTGTATGCATCTACAGTACAGTAGGATACAGTAGTATACGCATCATGGTGATTTCTGAACAGAATTTAAGTCTTCTAAGATAGGGGTGTTTCTGTGAACTGTAAAACTCTTACGGTGAAAGTTTTCAAAACTTTTTATAGAGATATATTAGTACACAATTGTTTCATACTGCAAATTTAAAGTAAATTGAATGTGTGGAAAAGTTTTGGGTTACCATGGGTCTACTACCTTAAGTTGTTTTGAAAATTTTCATTCAGCAGAAACGAAAAACATTATTTGATTTTAAACGGTTTGCAGAAATGTTAAATTTAAAACAAACTAAATTTCCTATAACGCCAAGTAAATAAATGATCTCCACTGCACAAAAGCAGAAACGAAAAACATTATTTGATTTTAAACCGTTAACAGAAATGTTAAATTTAAAGCAAACTAAGTTGCTTAAAACGCCAAGTAAATAAATGATCTCCTCTGCACAAACATAGCCCAATTTCTCGCCTAAAAGCAAGTGGTTTCTTATAGGCCATGGGCTGAAATCACTTTCCGTGCACCCCCCCCCCCCCCCACTTCCCATCTAAACCGATTTTTTCAGTCCTCCTATATCCCCTCTTCAAAATCAAACATGTTAACACGAACATAACCTGCACACAGAGACAGTTTATTGCCACTTTTATTGTACACCACGAAAAATTCTTGTTCTTTCGTGTTAACCTAAGTTTCATCTTTTAAGCTCTGTAATTATTTAATGATAAGTAATATGTAGTTTAATTTGGTACCAAATCAGAGCTAATTTGATATCATTTACAATGAACTCAAGTTTGGGCACTTTACGCCATTTTTATGATCTGGGGATACAAAAATTGTACCCCTCCCCTGCAAAAAAATAGCGAAAAAGACAATTTTAGGCTGTCAATTCCTTTCAGATAAAGAACCCTCGTCATATGATCTAGTTTTTATGCCTAATTTATCTGTTGTGATACAATGTTGGAAAATAAAACCATTAATGTCCATAAAATTTTGATTTTCGGTATAAAATTTTTGAAAAATGGAATTTTCGGAATTTTTTGTTGTTTTTTTTTTACAATTTCGACTTTCTGACTTTATGGTCGTAAAAATCTGAATATATATTTAATAATTGCCGATGTAATAATGATTAATGATATGTTAGCAACAAAGCGTAAGCAAACATTTTAGTTTCAGACGTATTGTAGGTTCAGAAATGTCAAAATTAGCACCCCTCCCTCTAAAAATTCAGGGAAAATATGAAATATTCAGGCTCTAAATGATTAAAAAATAATGTTTAATTGGAATTCTAGTGTGTATTTCACTAAAGCTGACATGCAGAAGATCATTTAAGTAGATTTAAACCTTTTAAAAGGTATCTTTTTTTATTCTTCCGAAATTGTTTGCAAAATGGGAATTTTCCGCTTTTCAGAATTTCTGCTGTTTTGACTTTGAGATGCAAATACTTCATGAAATTGATATATAACTTGAAAATGTTGATTAGATATCCTTTCATTATATCTAAGCCATAAGAAAATATGTTTTTATACATTTTTAGAATAACTACAGTCTCATAACTTACAAACATATAACCCCTTACCACAAATATTCAACAAAATTTATTTCATTTTTATTCAGCTTGAAAAGCTTAAACATTGTATAAAGGTCCAAAAACATATCATTTCAAAAACCAAAAAACACAGAGACTCCCATATATCACAAATAAGATCATGTGTGTGGTTTATGGGCAGTTATACAGCAATTAAACTTTGAATTTTGTAAAATTCCGAAATGCTGAAAAATCCCATTTTTCACGAAATCGCCCAAAATATATAATTTTACCCATATTTTGGCGTTAAAATTTCAAATTGCGATATATAAAATGTATCTTTTAAAAAAAATAAAACATTGGTATGTTTTGTTCATTTAAATGTACAGACATACATATTCTGGGGAATTTTTAGCATCATTTTCCTGAGGTAGGGGTAAAATTTTCGGTATTAAGAGTCACATGAAAACTCCTTGTTCTTCTAAACATTGTTTTTATATAATTTATATATCAGAACAATGAATTGGCATATCTGCATATAAATCCTCCAGATTTGCCACATATAACTATTTAAAAGTGAATTTCGGACAAATCCGAAATGCTGAAAATTTCCATTTTTTCATTAATTCTGTACAAAATATTGAGTTAAAGCTGACAAGTAGGACTTAAAATGACAAATCTTGATACAAGTTATGCAACATTGTTATATTAATTGCAGATTTTATGTGTTTTGGTTATTTCTATGCAATTATAGTAAGAAAAATTACTATCATAGGGAAAATTTGTTGGGGTAAGGGTAGGTTTTTCGGCATTTAGAGTCAAATTAAACACTCTTTGTTTTTCTAAACAGTGTTTTAAGACAACTAATGTATCGCTTAGAACAATTAAATTCCATAGTTGCAGATGAATTCTCCAGATTTGACATATACTACGATTTAACAATGAACTTTGGAGAAATCTGAAATGTTGAAAATTCCCATATTTCATCAGTTTGGGCCAAATATTGAGTTTATGTCAACAAATGGCTGTTAAACTACCGAATCATGATGTAATTCATGTAACATTGTCATATATAACACACATTTTGCGTGTTCTAGTTATTTTTATGCGATTTTAGACAAAAAAATTGACAATTTTAGGGAAAACTTGTTGGGGTAGGGGTAAGATTCTCAGTATTCAGAGTCGAATTAAACAACCCTCGATACTCTGAACACTGTTTTAAGACAACTCATGTATTGCTTAGAACAATTAATTGGCATATCTGCAGATATATCATCCAGATTTGCCATATATAACGGGTTAACAGTGAACTTTGGCCAAATCTGAAATGTTAAAAAATCCCATTTTTCATCAATTTCGGGCACAATGTTAAGTTTAAGTCAACAAATGGCTGTTAATTTACCAAATAGTGATGTATTTCATGCATTGTCATATTCAACATACATTTTGCGTGTTTGAGTTAACTTGTTGCGAACATAGACAAAAAATTGCCAATTTTAAGGAAAACTTGCTGGGGTAGGAGTAAGATTTGCGGTATTTTGAGTCACATCAAACACTTCTTGTTTTTCTTAACAATGTTTTCAGACGACTTATGTATCGCTAAGAACAATAAATTGGCATTTCTGCAGATATATCCTCCAGATATGGCATACATAACGATTTAACAGTGAAATTTGGCCAAATCTGAAATGCTTAAAATTCCCATTTTTCATCAATTTTAGGCAAAATATTGAGTTTAAGTCAACAAATGGCTATTAAAATACGAAATAATAGTAATAGTATAATTGATGAACCATTGTCATATTCAACACACATTTTGCGTGTTTGAGTTAATTTGTTGCTAACATAGACAAAAAATTGACAATTTTTCATTAAATTTGTTGGGGTAGGGGTAAATTTTATTGATGTATGATGTTTATATTACATAAGAATGGCCATTATTTGTAATAGTTGTAAGGCACATATAATAAGCTTTCATTTGATACCTACTTTAAATGATATTTGTTTGCTAAAAAGTATTATTTCATAATGATTATAAAAGTTTTATTTTATTGGATGAAGACCTGTCACATGATATTCAATTAAAAATCGAATTGACTCGATTTTACTTTCACTTTCATTTTTCAGGTCTACTAAAAACGATATTGACTCGCCGTTTTGAATAGCCGATGAAAAACAGAATTACATGTGGTCACGCGACTTTCGGTCAATCAGAATTGCCGTATTATATTGTCAAAAACTTTATTTTCCCAGATAAGTTGGCTGGATCTACAAAAGGAGTCTGTTCCAACATTGCGTTAAGGTTATGGTCATATTAACGTGTATTTTTTTTTTTTTGAAGAGGGGATGTAAGCAGACCTAACAAAATTATGAGATTCGGAAAGGGCGGGGGCGAGGGTGGGGGCTTCACTGATGTTATTCTAGGCCATTGACTACTATATTTAATAAGCTCTCGTCTAAGGTCGAAATTGTTGTATTTTTCAGATTGTCAAATATGTTTTATGAAATATTATAAATATAAATTGATATCATTAAATTGAAAACAAAACTTTATATATAATGTTTAGAAACAACGGCAGTAGAATACCGAAGGAACAAAGGGGTGAAATT
>MJUU01026642.1:0-11626 GCA_002080025.1 Modiolus philippinarum
CTGACACACTTTGCATAACTTTCATTTCGAGAATTCCAAGTCGATTTTGGTTAAAATTGCAGACTACTGTAAAACAATGTCTCACAGCTTAAGGTGCATAAATTAATGTAGAATACATTTGGCTTCTTATTTATGGATTGGGATTTCCGCCAAAATTCAAAGCTTGTTAAATGTACTTTGTTGATTTGTAAATGGTGTTTTCCTCATTTGTAAAGTGTTATTTTGTAATGTTTTAATTGTAGAAATGTGTTTTGTGAAAATTCAAAGAGTGCAAAGTACTTTCTTGGTTTGTGAACGGTTTTTTCTCATTTGTAAAGTTTTATTCTGTAATATTTTAATTGTACAGATGTATTTTTGCAATTTGTTGCTGGTATTTTTCTGTTTCCATTAAATGGTTTATCTCGTCTTTATTATTTCTTCTCTATTCTGATAATGCCGTAGTTATTGATTTCATTGAATTTGTAAAATGTGTCCGATTGTACAAGGTTGAAAGTCATTAAATTTGTATATTTATTCACAAGCTAAAGTCTATCAGTACGCACATAAGCGTCAGTAAAATTAACAGTTTACAAATCAACAAGTTTGCAATGTACACACTACAAACTACCGATTTAAATAGTTCCACCTGAATGAATGCACAAGAGGGCGCTGTTGTTTTGTAACTTTTTGATATTACAGTAGAATCAATCACACCCGAACAAAGAGAGAAACGTCAATTTATCATGAATTTAGACAAGACATTATCATATTTCGACCACTGTGATTCCGACAGTATATATAGAAGAAGAATAGATGAAATATAATATGACATTGGGAGAGGGGGTGTTAAACTAAAAATAATCAAGTACTCTGACTTCCGATTCCTAAAAGTATAGTCTTATTATAGTGCTAAAATTGCGGATTTAAGGGAAAAAATGGCTAAAATATTTTATTGTGCGCAAAAAATGAAAAATTAAAAAATCTAAGATATATTGAAAATTGACTATAAGCAACAATTCTACATCAAAATTAATTTCCTTAATCCCAATTTTATATTCAAAACTGTTAATTGATATTTGGACCCTAAGTGAAAATTAATTTAGCCAAATTTATTGATTCGGGAAATATATGGAAATATAGATTACATCACAAGATTCCGTTCATTACCATATTTTATCCACTAGAGATAGTTAAATTTAATATTTTTAATTGCGAGGCTTGCCGAGCATTTTAAAATTTTAAAATTTAACTATCGAGAGTGGATAAAATAGGGTAATAATCGGGATAAAGTGGTGTTATTTTTTTCTCTAATGAGCAATGATAAACAATGAGAATAGATTTGGCGTGAAATAGCACGGGGCTTTATTCAACATACGTTGAATAAAGAAAATTTATCTAACGGGTCAAAACCGGTTTAAACTTGACATATCATTAGAGAAAAGTGACGTAATTCTGTCATGCGTGTTTACCAATTAGTGTCTATGGCATGCAGTTGAAAAAATAATTTAAATGAAAAAACTAAGTCCAATGACAGAATATCTACGGAAAATTTATGGTCGTTATGTGTCGCCTCCTCGACATTCGTCATAGGCGAGACAAAAATTGGGACCATATGATCCATATTGCATGGTAGAATGTGTTAAATGATGTTGCAAGTCAGCATTTTCTGTTCTTGGTTAAGTTTTTCCAAGTAATTTCATCAGACACAATGTGACCTATGCTCATTTTATGTATCTTTATGAGTCTATCAGCATAATATTGAAAAGTTTCCGTTTTTTTATACGTCTCGGGTCTTTTGTTTTAAGGAGCTTGACAGGAAGTAGCATTCTACAGATAATATGATTATTATACCCCCGCTCCGGAGGAGGAGGGGGTATACTGTTTTACCTGTGTCCGTCATTCCGTAATTCCGTCCGTCACAACTTTCGTAAAGCTTTTCTCTGCAATGGTAAATGATATAAACTTGAAATTTTGTCAGAACCTTTGTGTAGTCATGCCATATTGTGGGATGCATTTTCAGACCTGTCAGAATGCTACTTCCTGTTTACTGACTTAGATTAATTTCCCCGAAATCCCCTCAATTTTTCTTTATTTTCCCGTTTCCTGAGCGGGAAAATATTTAACAAAGACTCTTGAAGTGTCCACTTTTTCCCGTTTCCCGGCCTCAATTTTCAATGGTCCCCGTTTCAGACTCGACATCCTTTCCCGTTTTCACGTACACTTTTTACTACGATCCCGTTTCCCGCTTGCTTAAAAATGCCAATCCTGACTCCCGCTTAAACCCCATCGAGACCCACATTTGAGTGTGCCACTCGCTGAATATGGTGAAAATAGGAAAACTACTTATGATAAAAAATATTTCTCAAAGAAAAGCCTTCAACACATCTGTATCAAACATTTGATCATTATACTCTGCATCACATTACCTACTGGGACTAATTGTGGGTTCTTGGGGTATGTGTGAAGGATACATTCGAATCCCTAAGTTGCATAAAGGCTTATCCTACATGTTACTCACCCAATATTGGCACTTCATTTATTTCTTACCCATGTAAACAGCCTACGGAGCTATATAGTCGAACCATGAAGTCGCAGCTAAACTTGTAGTGCAGTGACCAGCAAGGGAAATTTTCAACTTTAATCAACCACCTTACCACACGGCTAATTTTTGCTTTTATATAAAGGAAATGATACTCCGCATTGATTTAGGCCTGTCTTAGAATACTGAAGTGGTGCAGTGTTGAGATAAAAGGGATAAAGGGACACAACTTGAACATTTCCAAAAAATCATATTTGTCATTTAAATTACTCGCTTGATGTTTTCTTGTAAAATAATAATCTTCAACTATAAGAGAACTACCACGAATATTTTGGTTGTAATCATTAATAGATAAGTTATTAAAATCATTTCATATAAGTTACAACCCCCCGTTTTTAGCTAGTATCACGTTCATATCCTGAAGTGTTTTAAAAATGACAAAATATACGATTATTTATTTAAGTTTTAAATTCAAGCATATTGTTTGATGTTTTTTGAAAATCTGAGTGGAATAGGGTCTTCTTGAACAACAGAAAAAAAGCAAGATCATGAGTAGTTATGATAAAGAGATTGTTTCAAAATCCATAACTATTTACAAACAGGTTCATTGTTAAAAAACAAACATGAAAATAGAGCAAAAACAATATAAAACTACACTGTATTTGCAAACACAGCCTAGTTTGACAAAAATGTTCGATTCAATTTTGTAATTAACTTAGGGCCCATCCCTTATCACCAAATCACTAAGTCATCGAGTCAGTACTCAATCTGTATCTTGGCTTTTGCAAACTGGGACTAAGAATAGGACAATCTTAATCATTCATTTCAACATCATCATCATAATGATCAATATATTATTTAGTTCATTGCTTTCCAACAATTCCTAATTTGTTAGTTACAGAAATAGTCTTTTTGCATTAGTATATCATAGTCTTGATACAACATGGTTAAGTATTTCATAGTCTTGATACAACATCGTAAAGGTATATATAGATTACACCACAAGATCACGTTCATTACCATATTTTATCCACTAGAGATACTTAAATTTTAAAATTTTAATTGCGAGGCTTGCCGAGCATTTAAAAAATTTTAGATTTAACTATCGAGAGTGGATAAAATATGGTAATTAACGGGATAAAGTGGTGTAATCTTTTTCTCTAATGATAGATGATAAACACCGAGAATTGTTTTCCGAATAGATTTGGCGGGAAATAGCACGGGGCTTTATTCAACTTACGTTGAATAAAGAAAATTTATCTAACGGGTCAAAACTGGTTTTAACTTGAAATATCATTAGAGAAAATCTGTTTTAATATGGTTTTTTTTTTCATTATTATATGCCCTTTACGTCAGTTCACTGTTTCATTTATGGTATCTTTGAATTTTATTCTTTAAACTACACTAAAGAGACCATTTCTACTATGTTTAACTTTTCAGCTGGATTGCGCGTCCATAGTAGAGCATCATAAGCTCGCTAAGTCCAATAGGCTGCTGGCATTGGTTTAAATCCAAAAATTGAGAAATTGTAATGTTGAGAGTTTAATACTGTAAACTCGGAAATTTCCGCGTGGGAATGATTTTCGGTACATTCGCGTTCAAGAAAAATCCGCAAAAATTTCCCCTACGCCAATAGTTTAGTTTTTGAAGTGGTATATGTAAAACAAATAAAGCTGACGAGTCGAAAAGGCTTAGGCGCGAAAATTACCCCCTCATAAAATGTGTCCAACAAAATCGAGAAAATAACACCCCGCGAAAATTTCCAAGTTTACAGTATTTTTGATAAACTGAAGCATATTCGATTTGAGCATGTTGAACAAAGCCGAATACTTGTTTTTATTTGACCTATTAGTTTTGCCTTTTGTATCAGAACTTGTTGATATAAAAGCAATTATACTCATGTTTTGTCCCGAAGGAATCTTTTTTATGTCACCCCAGACTTTGTCGGGGTGACATGTTGTTATTCTACGTTTCTTCTGATTATTATTCTTATTCTTATTATTCTTATTCTTCCAATAATTTTGTCCGAGCGATTATTTTGTAATGGCTGGATGGAAGGATTTCAAACTTGGCACAAAGTTGGATCACCATCTGAAGTTATATGCTGTGCACTTAAAATTTTCAAAATGGCCGCCATTTCCAAGATGGCCGCCACTTTACGTTGAAAAATTTGGGATGCTATATCTCAGGAACTGCTCGGAGGAATTAGTTCATATTTTGCATAAAAGTTCAGTAAGATGAGAGGAAGGAATCCATGCGACAAAAATTTTCAAAATGGCCGCCATTTCCAAGATGGCTGCCGAAATACGTAAAAAGTTCGACTTTGTCCAATTTCAACAAAAATTGATATCTGGGTAGATTTTGAGGTTGCGAACAAGATGGAATCATCGAATGGGGAGTCTGGGGTGACATCGGCTATTGCTTGCAATTGCAAATCTAGTTCTTTATTGTTGTTGCTAAATAATTTTCAAAGGCTACACTGATTTAAATCAAATATTGTCTAAATTGTAGTTTGCTAAATGATATTTACCTCAATCACGATATATGATTCCTTGCTCACCATTAGAAAGGATGAACAATGCTACGAAAGTTTTTCTTTCTTGTTTTTGTTTCTTTTAGGACGTATTTGCATTCAAAATACCGAAATTACTTTAAATTAAGTCTCTATATATAGCCATTTCGAAAACTTATGCCTCTTCGGTGCAGATATAATCTAAACATTTGGAAGACCATAAACTCAAATTATGTTTAAAAACTGACAAATAACCAAATATGTCTTTAGCCAAAATCGGCAAATATGATCTAAATGGAAGGCCAAAATCAGCTAGGGGCAGAGCTTTTCATGAGGGAGATATTCCTTAGTTTTCAACAAATTTACAAAACTTGCACGTTTCATTGATGACTTCATTATTAGTGAGCTGAATATTAAGGATAAATAGAATAAAAAATTATCCAAAAAAAAAAATCTTTTGAGGGTATGTCTTTTAATCATCTTTCTCCTCCTTATTGAATATACATATCGCAGTTGATAGATTGTTCTAGATCATGTGCTAAGGCTCTTAGGTTTAATAATTAATTCTGTTGTAATGAAAAACCAGTTACAAAGTACTTAAACTGGAAATAATCTCTCGGAAATTTTTAAAGCCGTTACCATCAATTTGCTTAATTTATGTATTTGCAATTTTCATAGGGCCTTTTTCATATGTTACGTATACCTAGTTTGGTCATTGTACCGGCTTTCAGGATTTGGACTTCATACGGGTGACAAATTATATGCAAATGATGCTCAATTCTAGGGAACACCTATTCCTATTCCTGTTTTACAGCCTTTGGTTCATGTTTTGTTCATTCTTTTTTTGCACCAGTTATGCTGTGTTGATTGGCAGTGATTATAATCCCACTTCTGAGTATGCTGCTCTTGTATTGTTGCCAAAACTTACAGAATCGACGATTACTATCATGACGATGCTGAATTATGATGATTACAATGACAAATGTCATTTTTTTTAAGCAAGGTCCAGCTTTACAAAAGACTAGGTTTGAAATGCAGTATTTATTGGCCCGGATGGGGTATATATTGTGACAAATAGCAGTTATAACTCAGATGGCGTATGCCCGATGGGTTTTTACTGATTAATACTAAGACCTTATGGTCCATGTAAAAAGGAATATTCAGGTGGATGTCTTTCAAAAATTTGACTCTAGATTAAGAGAAAGCAGGATTATCTGATTATTTAATAATATCGTGACAAAAATAAGTATGAATCGTTGACTTGTCAGATTATCAGAAACATGAACCAGTTCATTAGGCAATGAACACAGGAATTCAAAAATATAGATGTTAAAATTTAAACCAGTCCTTATTAGTTGAAACATGGTCTTAACTAATCACGCTCTGTCTTTTAATACTATTGTTCTTGAAGACAATATTCAGCTCAAATTTTTCAAAAATTTACAGAAACTATAATACTTCGGAAAATTTTAACAAAAAATATATATGTTTGCCTTTTCCATGGAGAAAATAAGACTCATAATTGTGGTGCATTACAAAAAAAGGGGGGGGGTCGTTATGTAGAAGACATTATTAGTTGAGGTTGTCCATATCATATTATAACCAATGTTTTAGAGACAATTACACCGTCAATGACGGCAACTTTTTTGAGAGAAAATAATCCATTCATTGATTATTTATTTCAAAAGAGCCATTCGAATGACAGAAAATGGTTTTTTAAAAAGTTCAGGTTATATCCCTTTAGGCCCTATATTTCAATACTGCACCAGTTCTGTATTCTAAGACAGGCCAGAATCAATGCAAGTAATGTTGCTCTTCAATAAAAAACTAAATTTGCCCTGTGGTAGGGTGGTTGATTAAAGTCAGTAATTAAGCGACTTTTTAAGAGTTGGTCACTGCACTATGGGTCACATTTTCTGTATGTAGCGTCACTAAAGACATAATACGATTCTTACCATGATTTGAAAGATCGAGTACAATGCCTAGATGAAAAATTACACAGTGGGACCCTTAAAGTAAAGGAGGGTCAAGGTTTTAATACTGTTTCAGACAATACAAAAAGCCTTGAGAGAAAAAGGGGACTGACGACTTATTGAATAAAAAGGTTAAAAAAACACGGGAATTTCAAGATGTAACATAAATGAAGACAATATGACACTGACAATACAAATAAACAAAAATAAACAAGAACACCACAAAACTGAAGCACTAGCAGTGAGAAGCCCCAAAAATGAAGGTATCACTAGGTCCTCCGGAAGGACACGGTTGATCTGCTCCATCTATGATACCTGTCGGTATACCAAATAAAAGTACGGTTTTGTCATAGTCTTTGTTTGTCAGTACGGTAATAAACACGCGATATTACTGTTATGATCCAGTACTAGATGGGGGTCACGAGTCCGGGCTTTCCAACCCCTTTTCCTGAAAAAAAAATGAAATAAAAAATTTAATACAGAATGTTTGGCTAAAATCGACTGAAACCTCCTTTCAATCCCTCCCTTTTTGAAGGCTGGATCAGCCGGCGTGAACTGTCAAATCACGGTAACGATCGTGACATATCTGGTTCAACATAACATATTCTGAGACAGTAACGTCATGTTGCCTGTTGAAAAAATTGCTATACACACTGGTTACAGGAGATACAAATACAATAGCGAACGAGTTGTGATGTGAAAAGCGGTCAGGTTGGAAAATTTCTGCTCAAAACAGAAAGTTCACCATTGGAAAGTTGAAATCATCACGCTTGTCGTCAAACGTCATGAGTAATCACTATACTAGCATGCATAATAGAGCCTGGTAAAAGTCTGAAATTTCCTCGCTGACATTCAAGGCTGATCCTGCCTCATATTAACATGAAATGATGAATTCGTCCGAAACAAAAAAAAATGGAACAAATAATGTTCATATTGCTTTAAACTAAATACTAGCGGGGCAGACGAGTGGGCGTTTTCTCCTTTCTCCAATTCTCTCTACTTTATTACTTTCATCCCTCTCCTCTCTCCCTTCCCCTTTTTCGTTGTCTCTCTCTCATTTCCCTTTTCTGTTGGCCCTTTTCCTTTCTCTCGCCCTATTTCTTCTTTCTTCTGTTCCTTCTCTCCTTTCTCCCGATCGCCATTTGCATCGTTCGCCCCCTCATATAAATATGTCTGCGAAAGAAGTTTCTTTACTGACTTTGTCATATGTTAAATATTGTCGTGCTCATTGTTAAAGGCCTCATGGTGACTTCAAGATGAAGAACAACAATAAAAGCGTTAATTGTTTCTTTGCTTGGTTTTACCATGTATTTGTAAAGATTTTGTCTCATTTGCATTTACTCCATATCCCTTCATTGTTAATATATGAGAGGGCAGACAGAGAGTAACTTTTCTCTTTTCTCTCGCCTCATTGCTCCTCACTCTCGTACCCTCTCTCTTTTGTCCCGCCCCCCGGGGGGGGGGTATACTCTCAAATTTTACCCATACATAGGCTCGTCCCACAGAAAAAATTATACCCCCCAAAAATAACAAAATTTGGTATTATACCCCCCAAAAAAAACCACTATAATAATACACCCAAAAAATACCTTCCAAAATTTTAAACCCCCAAAAATACCAAAGATTTTTATGTTTTGTCATTTGTTTTTTTATTGACCAAACTGTCGTCGATTGCCTGTGCAATGCTATGTAAGGCAAATACAACCATTCCTAGGATTTTTACTAAGCTCTAAAAATTAGTGAAGAGTCCATCAAACAATAGGTATACGTCGAGGTTTAGTGCTATAAAAAAGCCAATTATTTTTATGCATGTTGTCAATCTTTTTTCAGAAAACTCATGTACCCCATAAAAATATCAACAAAATATAAAACACCCCAAAAAATACCACCATATTATTGTAAACCCCCCCCCCCCCAAAAAAATACTAAAATTCTTTTGCATCCCAAAAAAAATGGCAAAATCTAAAATTTTTACCCCAAAAAATAGCCCAAGCCTATGCAAAGAAAATTTTTGGAAGTACCCCCCCCTGGGGTCCCGCCTCCTATTTCCAGTCTCCCCCTGTCTCTCCCGGTATCCCTTTCTCCTTTCTCACACCCTTTTTCTCCTTTCTCCCGCCCAATTTTTCATTTCTCCAGGTTTTACTTACCCTGTCCGCCCCTCATATATGCCATGTATGGATTACTTCCAAACCCACAAGGGTTTTTTCTTCTAAGTAAATACTTTTAAATTGAATATCCTCTCCCTTTTCCGACATGGTTATGTTATATTTCATTTATTTTTTTCTCTTGAAATAACAAAATTCAGTTTTTCATCTATTTGTTCACTGATGTGTTCTTGATCCTACTGTACTACCAAGGTTACAAAACAACAGCGCCCTCTTGTGCATTCAGTCATGTGGAACTATTTAAATCTAGAAATGTTGATTTGTAGTTTGTAAATTTGTTGATTTCTAAACTGTTAAGTTAACCGACGCGTGTGTGTTTTCAAACGAGATAAACGATTTTACGGAAAAAGAAAATACCAACCAAAAGCTACGAAAATTCATTTTGTACAATTCAAATATTACAGAATAAAACTTTACAAACGAGAAAAACACCGTTCACAAGTACATTTTGCACTCTTGGAATTTTCACAATACACGTTTTTACAATCAAAATGTTACAAATTAACACTTTACAAATGAGGAAAACACCATTTACAAATCAACAAAGTACATTTAACAAGCTTTGAATTTTGGCATACTTATTTGGTAACAGTTAGTTATTTTGAAAATATATTGAATAATTGTTCACTACAAATAGGGTAATGTTAGTAAATTGATATAAAATAATAGGGAAGGGGCCTATGATTCAGTAGCAATTGATAAAATATGCATTTGTAATTATTATACCCCCTCTCCCCCCAAAAAAATCTCCGTTATGAACTAATCAAGAGCGCCATGGAAATCCTGATTTGAATTTTGTCGTCACTTTTATTGATTTAATAAGGCCAGCCAATACTTCGGTTTTTATAATTTTTTTTCTGCTTCTGTTCTTTTTCATTTTTATACAATTGCACGTTTGACAGCATGTTTTATGGTATATTGGTTTCTTTGCGTCCGTCTTTTTGTCCAGTCGTTCGTCGTCATGTCGCATGCTATCTGCATAACTCTTTCATCATTTTATTGAAGCTTTGCAGAATGTAGATGTGACAGTAGAAAGCTGTCTTTTTTTATTTGTCCAGTATTTGTTTTAGTCTGAAGAATTTGTTAGTAAAACATGAAATAACACTTTGCATCCCCAGCATATATATTTCACAATTAATTCGTTACTGTAGAGCGTGCAGTACATACAGTGACTTTGTGGAAAGAGCAAAAGCACTGTCACAAAAACTGCTGAGTCAGGGATATGTTCAGCCTTTGTTACTTTCGTCCCTTCAGAAATTCTATGGCCGTCACAACGACATCATAGAAAGATATGAAATGTCAGTGTCACAAATAAAAACTGACATTTTCAGCTAGATTCGCGTCTTCTCGGATTTGACATTACCGGTTTTGACTTTACCCTGGATTGATCCACTGACAGTGTGACGGGTGCTGTGCACAGAGCAGGACATGCTTACCCTTCCGGAGCACCTGATCTCACTCTTGTTTATTGAGAGTTCACACTGTTAGTGCTTTAGTTTTTTGTGTTGTATATGTAATGTTCGTGTGTTTTGTGGGTATGTGGTGTCTTTGGTCTTCCGTCTTTTGGTGTTCTTGCTTTTGCCTTGTCTCTGGACTTTGATTTGTGTAATCTTGTGCTTTGTTCCTTCGGTATTCTACTGCCGTTGTTTTGGGTTACACTTCGTACATTAACTACAAGAACTAAGCCACAGCTAAATAATAAAAAAAAACAATATTTTCTTTAAATTTTTCGGAATTGATGAACACTTTGAATAACAAACAACAAAATACCGAAGTTACTGTGAATAAAGTTTCTGCATATGCACATTTCGACAACTTATGTCTCTTCAGTGCAGGCCAAATCTACATAGACCGAAATACGTAAAAGTTGACAGAGAACAAAATACCATCAGATCATAACAGGAAAACCAAAAATCAGAACAGGAATGTGCCATAAAAGAGGGAGATACTCCTTAGGTTTAACAAAATTTTCTTTAATTTAGATATTGCATGTTATCATATAAAGTCAATTTTCGGGCCAGCACCGGAGTACTGGCTACTGGGTTGGTGAATACCCTCGGGTACTAACAGTCTACTAGCAGTGTCATCGGCCCAGTGGTAATAAATAACAAATTACCGAAGTTACAGTGAATTTAGTAAGAATATTTTCAGAATGAAATAAAGCTCCCATTCTAACAAACCAACCAGGTCAGCAGATTTCCCCCTTGTAGTAATGTGACTAAAAATTCTTGAAATAAAATTCTTTAATTCGACTTAGTTATTGAAAAGCCTGATGCAATTTTGATACTCTAATCAATCAAGATTAAATTAATCAATTGGTACATACATTAAATTAAAAAAAAACTACCTTTCTGAGAATGGAAAATTATGTCCAAAAACGGCTGAAATCTCCTACCCTTAGCAATAAAAGTTTTATTACTCATGATAAAATATACTCAACAACAATAGAAACGCACCA
>MJUU01026644.1:6221-29112 GCA_002080025.1 Modiolus philippinarum
CAACTACGCAATGAAGTAAGTAACCTTAATCAGCATCTGTTCCAGTCGCATCTATCCGAGAGCTCTGCATGTGCATGTGGTGGTGATACTGAAGATAATTTGCACTACTTTTTTATTTGCCCCCGTTACGATATCCCACGTGAACAATTATTTCACAAACTAAGGAATTTTTTACCGGCCATTGATGTTCAAATTCTATTACATGGATCACAAGAACTTACTGTAAAAGAAAACGAGGAGATAACCAAGGCTGTTCTTGGTTACATTGACACAACAAATAGATTTTAATAGCTTGTTATTTTGGTGTTACATTTGTTGTCAAATATTCTCATGAACCATTTTAGGTTTTTATTACATTTTCAATTAAGTGTCTGATTTGCAAACTTCACAAATCCTGTATTTCCCATATTTGTAGCTCTATATGTATGTGTGTATGTATGTGTATGTGTGTGTGTGTGTGTGTATGTGTATGTATGTATATATATATTCTTCTTGGTTAACTTTACCAGTTGAAACCATAAACATTTTCTTCTACTTTTTTCAAACTGTATAAAATTGTTAATATAGTGGAATTACGAATTATTTAATATTTACTTATATTTTACTTTTTTGTGTAGAGGCACGTTCCAGTCCCCTCATCATTTGCTCATTCCATTATTTGTTTGTATTATTTATTATATCTAGAGTACTTACTTTATATAATTTTAGTTTAGATTCTATTATGTCAGTACATTATAATTTAACAATTAGTTGATTTACTAAAATTAACTATATACAGATATATTTGGATAATAAGCTAACTATAGTTGTTTGAATCCATCTGAGCACTTTATGATTGGACTGAGAATTTGCATTCAATTACTATGATTTGTTAATATTTGCCTGTATATTCCATCTTGTTGTATACTATTTGGGATAGGATTAACATAGGCTCTGCCTGTTATCCAATACCCTTTCATATCTATTTATATCAATAAAATGTTTGAAATGAAAAAAATTAAAACTAATTTATAAACAGATTTTTGACTGGATGGGTAGGTTTGGACAACAATACAATCATGATTCTCTTTGATGATTTTATAAATTTGAACACATGTTTGAAATATTTGTTAATTTGATCTGTCCTATCCAATATTTCATTTAATATCAATTGTAAATTCATGGTGTCTACCTCAAAAACCACTTATATCTATAAAACGCATGTCAATTTAAAAAAGTTCAATTTCAAGAAAATTACAGTTAGTTGTGTGTACTTTTATATAAATTTTAAATTTTATTATGAAAATTTATTGGTATTAAATTAAATGTAGTAATTGTTATCTTGTAAATATTATAAATTTTATATTTCATAAATTTTGAGAAAATTTATTAGCATTGAATTAAATGTAGTAATAATTATCTTGTAAATATTTTTATGTATTTACATTTAATTACATGTAATTACAAGAGTAGCTCAACACCTACAAGATGGTTGGTTAACACCTGCCAATAATATGTTTGGCTTAAAGTATTATTACACAATGTACTGGTACTTCATTAATTTAATGACTAATTTGTAATTTAACACACTCAGTGTAAATTACATTATTACTTGTACATTAATTACATGTAATTACATGAATAAATTAACACATACCAGATAGTTAATTAACACCCACCACTGATAGGCTAATAGCCTAAAGTAATATTTTACAAGTACTTATGATGACTTTATTGATTTTAATGACAAATTTGTCAATGTGTGATAATTAGGTTAAGTAATTGTAATAATTGTACATATAAATATTATCTGATCTTGAATCAAACTATCAATTACTATTTTCATTATTTATCAACTTATCTACAAGATTTTAATATTTAATTACTAATTACACTGATATTCTTTTATAAGTATAAACAACTTTGAAAGTAAAGATGAAGAACTTTGAGAACCAAAATGGTAGGTTTATAGTATTTTATTTTTCAAATTTTCTTGATCTTTAGGTTTTTATTCTATACTTTTGAATAATTCATTAATTTTTGACTTGTTACATTTTAGAATATGTTTGAAAGAAAATATTTCTCAGAGATTTTTATAAAATAAAAATTATATGTAGGTTAGTTTATTTTTTTTTAGTAGAATTTTTTTTTAAGTACGTGTCTTTTATTAAAAGTAAAGGATAATTTATACAATTTTGACTTGGAAATTGCATCATTCAAAATAATTCTGCTAAAAGGACTTTGTTTTCATTTTCATAATTTCAACTTTTTTCTTTTAGATTGGACTTTGACTGAAGCTGATGTCCAGAAAGGTTACCATGACGACAACTACCACATGTTAGAAGCTAATATGGTAGGTTTTGCTATATTTTGATTATATCTATTTTTACTTTTTTAGCAAATCATTTCATTAATTTGTAATATGATTATACATTTGTTTGTATATATATATTTCTAAATATTAGCAATATGTTGAAAGATTAAGTTGTCTTAATTGATTTGAATTGATGCTGCTTTTTACTATTTATTGATATTCATATTGACAGTTTATCACATAATTTGTTAGGGTGCATAAAACTTCAAAATTCATGATTTTCTTGAATTTTAAATAAGTTGATTTAATGCCAATCTTGCATCATTCATTAAGGCATTTTAGATGAAAAATAACGTAAAGTTACCATACTCAATCAAAATGTCAGTTGTAGTTTTGATAAATGAGCTTTCACTGTAGTTGTTCAATGTTAAACTGTGGTTTGTTTTTATTACAGCTGGCTATTAAAAGACAAGAGAAAGAATTTTTATGTGAATTTGAAGAATTACGACAACAGTTTAAAGACATTTTGACAACAGCTGGGATAAACCAATCGCAATTTCCTGTCACACCAAACAGAAATTTGGCTTTAGCTGACCCTATGACCCCAACCTTTATGTGCACACCTAGAGGATTGACTGATTTTGATATCCACAAATGCTTTCTGATCAATACATTGAATGATTCCCATGGAGATGGATTGACCTCTGACGGCAGTAGTGAGGAGGACCACTCTCCAATGTCCTCTGATACTGAGTTATCTGACAATGAAGATGACACTGTTTTTCTAGAAAGAGAAGTTGAAGGATGTGAAACCCAAGAATTAGACAATTTTGACGAATCCCTACAGTTTTCTACTTCCTTTGTTGCTGGACATCTGCCTGATAATCACTCAAGGAAAAAATCTCAAGATTCTGTCAAAAACCAAGGTTCAAATCCTATAGCATCTTCAACCATGATAACTGACAAAGAGGAACCAATCCAAAAGAAATGTAAACCAGTACAAAGAGGTGTGTCCATACCAAAAGGTTCATCTACTTTGTTGTATAAATCATTTCCTGAGAGAAAAGGAAACAAATCGTTTTCACCAGTCGTAAAATTAAAGGACTTGCAGTCAAGGGAGACAATATGCTATGAAAATGACAAGATACCCAGCCATACAAATAATACTGATACTGGTAGTATTTTCACCTGGTCTCTACAGCACTCCTCCTCTGATGTACCGCTAGAGGAATCATACTTGAGAAGTGTAAAGAAAAGGTACAATAAACCCCCTCATCCTACAAATCAGATGTCAAAGGTCAACTCAGGCAGGATGCATTCAAAACCACATTTGTGCAGAAATGAAACTGTAAATGGACTATCAGTTATAGCCAATAAATCAACCTGTAATGACAAAAATATAATCAATGATGGATTATACAGGAATGACACTTTGTATAACAAAACAAACACCATTCCCAGATCTAGTACTAGGACTGATCTGCACAGCACAGGAAATGGTAATGCACTTCAAAGGGAGATAAATCATGGTGGATCTACTGAGGGAACTTTCAAGAAACCATCAGTAAGCTCTAAAGATTCCAAATCATCAGTTGAAAGAAAAAACTCTGTTGTTAAAAAGCTTATTAGGTTTCGAGAGAGCTTCAAAAGGAAAAATGGTACAACTGATCTTCGCACATTAGCAACATTGTAGAGGATGTGACAAAATTTAATTTATGAACTTGTAGAAAATGATATACATAGTGCTATTGTTATAAAAAATGTGAACTTGTATATAATTATTTGATATGTTATATATTTTAGTTATATACTGTTAGTGCTAATAAAAAACGAATTCATAGTTCATTAATTTGTCTTTGAGCCAACCCTCCAAATTTTCAGTAAAAAAACTCTGATAAATATAGAAATGAGTTCAGTGTTTTTAATGATGGATTTCAAATTTGTACATAAATCAAACTTGCTCCAGTGATTATATGTGGTAAAATTCAGAGAAATCATGAAATATGTGTACCTTGAAAACAAGGTCCATATTAAATCAACATTTTTTTCACTTTATTTGTACCTTTATCAGTGCCCTTTATGTACATACCATATACATATTGGAGCAAATTTTGAAAAATCCAGAATTAAGAAGTGAATTGATTATTGATATTATAAATTAAAAGAAAAAAATTTGCTAAACATGTTGGTACTAGGTTATGAACATTTTTACCATTTTTAAGAGATTTTCTTTCACTTCTATCTTACTTTAATATTTGGACAATTTTTGTCTCCTCTGATGTGAAATGAAGCTAGTGGTAATAAGAAAATTACCAAACAGAATTGTCTGGAGCCAAAATATGAAGGGCAAAAAGACAAATTTGGTGCAAAAAATGGGAAAAAATTTAATACCCAATGGTGCTGACTTTTTACAGTCATTTTAGAAGAACTTACATTAGAACTTTGATGGCATGAACTGCAATAGTTTGAACTATGGATGTCTCGAACCCATTTTCTGGTCCCTTTGATGTTAAGGTTTGGACACAGTTCGATCTCTATATCTTGAACACCCCCTAGCATGAACTGTTTTCATCGGTCCCTTGGGTGTTCGAGCCATCCAAGTTCGACTGTATGGATAAATCAGACTCAAAGGGACTGAAATTCGGCAGTCTGAAGAAATAATTGTCATTAACCTTTCTGAAGCCTTTAATAAGAAGGAATGATGGGATAATACCTCAAAATATTTACCATTTCATTCAAGAGATAAATCCAAAGAATCTGAAAGTCTTAATGCAACTTAAACAAAATAGACTGCACCATATAAATGTATAAATATATAAATGAGGTGAATTGTTTTAAAGTGAACAGCCATTTAATCATGAATTCACCTGCATATCTATCTGACTTTTGAGACCGGTCAGTTCCTATTTTCAGAGGTGTGAGCTTTTTCTGTCTTACACCACCCAATGCGAGACAGCCTTGTGCATACTATGACCTAATTGATGTCATGGTGAGTCACTAAGTAATGGCAGATGGTAAGGACAACATGACAAAAGAAGTTTTTATTAACAAAGTGAGAAAAATAATTGAACTCTGTTGACATTGCAAGATTTAGAAATCTCAGACACCCTCTGCTATTTTTCTTGATCTTGCACTATCACCTGCATATCTGATCCGTTATTCTTTCCTTTGTAAATCCTTATTCAAATCACCTCTTGTTTGACTCTACAGAGTCATGTTTATCAAAGATTTGTCATAGAAATCCTGAATGATTATATTCATGTATTACCATCCAAGATGGCCATCACCACAAGCCAAATATAGGAAAATGCTTAAAAATGGTCATCTCTTCCTAAACTTTATTTTTTAATCTTGCAAGAAATATATTTTCCCACTTTTGAGACAGGTCAATTCCTATTTTTAGCGGTGTGAGATTGATTTTTCTGTCTCACACAACCCCATGTGAGACAGCCTCGTGCATACTATGACGTCATCGACGTCATGGTGAGTCACCACTAAGTAGTGGCGGATGGAAAGGACAACATGACAGTGCCCAGAGACTTTTTTATGAACAAAAGTGAGAAAATTAATCAAACACCATTGAAAATGCAAGATTTAAAAATCTCAGACACCCTCGGGTAAGATTTCAATGGTTCTCTGACTCGTCAATCCTCTCAGAGAAGTATTGAAATCTTACCCCTGGGTGTCTGAGATTTCTTAATCTTGCCTTTTCCCTGTTGTTAAATTAATATAATCTTAGATACTAAAGACAATGTTAAAATGGAATACTTATATTTCAGTGGAAAAGATTCACACAGCTTAACAAATTGTTAAAGGGATTTAGACCAGGGGAGCTAACTGTGATGACCGGGAGGACAGGATCTGGAAAAACAACTTTTATGAGTGAATATTCTCTTGATCTCTGTATGCAAGGGGTAACTAGTCTTTCCTTCATGTTTTTTTTTGCATGAGGAACTTGTATTTTTACCACCCACTAGCAAAGCTGAGTTATCTTTACTGTTTGATGTGCCCACTTAATTTTTTAACAAAGCTGAAATATTTGTAAAAGTAAAACATCTATTAAAAGCATTGCATCTCCTGTGAATGAAAAGTGAAATTGCACATAATATTGGAAAGCTAATTTTTTCCAGTAATATTACATCACATATTTCATGTTTGAAACATAAAATAAGAAAACATACAAATTGATATAAACTTAATTTAAGCAACATTGAGTCTATGAAAATGCAAATCAGTACCTACAAGATACAGAAACTATTCTTCAGTGCACTTTTCACCAGAAAAAAAAACATTATTTCCAATATTTAAAAATACAAAGTAGGTTAATAAAGCACTGTAAATGCACAAAGCTTTTATTGTTGGTCTTAATCTTAAAGTCAACATGAGGCCTTCAACAAGGAGATTCAGTCATACCTCATTGTATGTCGGAGACGGTCGCTGGCACCAGTTTGAGCGGAAATCATTGCTAATTGTCAAATAACATCATAACCATGTTTTATTAAACCCTCTTACAATCACTGTCATTCATTGCCCCACAAAAGCACTTAGTGTCCTAAGATAGTGAACAGATTCAACATATCGACAAGCACAAGGCACTCATCAAGTAGATTGTAAAAAAACTTGGCATTATAAAATAGTGAGATGTGGGCACTATAAATAGGTGGCCAGAATAGTATTTGGAAATTACAAAAAATGATAAAATGCCAAAATTTGAAATATGATAGTATATCCATATGAAAATCTTTTAAGTACACCATAAGTGAATTATATAGAGGACATACATCTCTCACACAGGAAATCTTTTATATGGACTCGTTTCTGAAATAAACAATGAAAGGACTTTATTACCAGTATTGCAATTCCCAACTCACAGGCAGAAATGAGAATTTTAATCAATGTGATTCTGATTTTAAGTGCTGAAAGCTAATGAATCTGTCACGTTTTTCATGCCCCTGCGGCTAAAAGTTGGGGGCATATTGTTTTACCCTTGTCTGTCTGTCCGTATGAATAAAAACACAACTTTTGATGTTTTTCAGAATCAATGCAAGCCAATTTCAACAACTTTAAAGGAATCTAACTAACAATAAGTAGATGTACACACTAGCATCATTTGGAATTAAAAATGACTGCCATTGCCATGGAAATAAGAAAAAGGCAGGAAAATTCAAAGTGTCTCAAATTGGATGAAACTTTATTGGAAGGCTGCCTAGCACCCATAGAAATGATTTTTGGGCTCAGATTTTCAAGATGGCCACCGTTGCCATGGAAACTGAAAAAAGTGGGAAAATTAAAATTCTAATGCTCTTATGTTTGTAACACTAATTTTGATTGGATGGTGTCAAAATTTACAGGGGGTAAAATCCATGATTTACCGTCGGAACCAATAGCAACGTAATGGCACATACGCATCCCAAACTTCCTGTAATCTTAAAATCAAGTTAAAACATTCTTTTTGTGGATTTGTGTTACAATAGAGATAACCAAACTGTATATTAGGATCTTTAGTGGTAAATCTAAGATATTACTGTCGCAAACCACTGTTTTCCGGCTTCACTTAAGCGTCGCCAGACAACTCTGTTTGCGACAGTAAAATCTACAATTTACCCCCTCAGATCCTAAAATACAGCATGGTTATCTCTTAAATGCCTCAAATTGGATGAAACTTTACGGAAAGGTTGCCTTCCACCAAAAGAAATGATTTAAGGGCTTACCACATGGAAATATACATTGTTGTTCTTTATCATAAAGTCGCCATGATTCCTATCACAAATTACACCAAAATCAAAGTCTAGATTTATTAATGATTCTTACACATAAATAAACATTTATATACATCATTTCAGGTAAAAACATTATGGGGCAGTTTTGAAGTAAATAATGTAAGATTGGCTAAAACAATGATGACACAGTTTTGTTTGTAAGTATTGATTACAATATTGCTGTTAAGATGTCTTGATTAGCCACTTATTAACCAGGTTTTCCATCGGAAAAATCCGGTTATTAAAATGGTGAAAATGGCAAGCGGTGGATGGGCGGCTGCCAAATGGATACAAATTTTTACCAATAGAGTGCCCCCTTTGTCCAGAGCAAATATCCTACAGTATAAGACATAGGAAGTTTTTATTTAGCAGATCAGTTGTACATATATCAAAGGTGTGCATGGTACTTTGATTTTGATTTTTGATGATTAATGTAAAAAATGTCAGTTGTTGAACTTAGTCATTTTTACGTCAAATTTCTACCAATAGGGAACCCCCTTTGTGCTGAGCAAATCTCCTATAGTATTTTAGACAGGAAGTTTTTATTTTGCAGATCAGGGGTGCATGGTACTTTGATTTTGATTTTTGATCATTAATGTAAAAAATATCAGTTGTTGAACTTAGTCATTTTTACGTCAAATTTCTACCTATAGGGTATCCCCTTTGTGCGGAGCAAATCTCCTATAGTATTTGAGACAGGAAGTTTCTATTTTACAGATCAGTTGAACAACATATCAAAGGTGTGCATGGTTTTTTGATTTTGATTTTTGATAATTTATGCCAAAAATATCAGTTGTTGAACTTAAGTCATTTTTATGTCAAATTTTTAACAATAGGGTACCCCTCTTGTCTGGAGCAAATCTCCTACAGTATTTGAGACAGGAAGTTTTTATTTTGCAGATCAGTTGTACATATATCAAAGGTGTGCAATGTACTTTGATTTTGATTTTTGATAATTTATGCCAAAAATATCATTTGTTGAACTTAATTCATTGTGTCGCCTACTTTCACGCAGTGGCTACATATAGGGATCACTATCCGTCGTCTTGCGTCGTCGTTGTTGGCGTCGGCGTCACAAAAATTTCTGTTACAGTTTTCTCAGGAACTATGTATCCGGACTTTCTGCAATTTGGCATGGAGTATCAATATGGGGAACTATACGGTGTAACAGAGTTTTGGATCCCTCGCATGCCCACTTCCTGTTTGACGGAACTTAGAAATATTTTTTGCGTCTTGAAAATTTCTGTCACATTTTTCTCAGGAACCACAGACCCCAGCCTTCTACAATTCAGTATGGAGTAACAGTATGGGGACCTATACCGTGTAATAAAGTTTGGGATCTCTTGCATGGCCACTTCTTGTTTGAAGGAACTTAGAATATTTTTGCTGATTGGTGTCACAAAAAATTTCTGTCACATTTTACTAAGGAACCACTATTCCCAACCTTCTGTAATTAAGCATGGAGTGTCAGTATGGGGACCTTTACTGTGTAATAGAGTTTTTAATCTTTGGCATGCCCACTTCCTGTTTGACTGAACTTGGAATATTTTCCAAGTCTTGAAAATTTCTGTCAAGTTTTTCTCAGACACCACATATCCCTGCCTTCTGCAATTTGGCATGGAGTATCAGTATTGGGACCTATAAGAGGGTCTAGGATCTCTTGCATGCCCTTTTCCTGTTTGCTTTTTAGTGATATATTACGCAGGCGACACATGTCTTCTGTGGAAGACTTACTACTAAGTTTTACATCAAATGTTTACCAATAGGGTCCCCATTTGTCTAGAGCAAATATCCTACAGTATTTTGAGACAGGAAGTTTTTATTAGGGCCACCGCATCGAGATGCGGGTCCCCTATAGTTTTCACTTTGTCTCTCTGTCCTTCCGTCTGTCCGTCCGTCAACAATTTTTTCGTCACAGATTTCTTGGCTTGTATAAGTGGGAATGATTTGAAATTTGGTCTGAAGCTTGGAAATGATGAGGTGTATTGTGTAAGCGATTTTCAAGTTTGTCGGACATCTACTTCCTGTTTGCAGATACTTTGATTTTTTTACTTTTAACAAATATTTATGCCCCCTTGAAACGAAGTTTCGGGGGGCATATAGTTTTTGGTCTGTCTGTATGTTTGTCCACAAAAAACTTTAACATTGGGTATATCTTTTGAATGGTAAATGATAGGGCTGTCATATTTTGCATGTGTATTCCTTGTGGCAAGACCTTTCAAACGATACAAAAATTTTGGACCTCGTGACCTTGACCTTGACATTTGATGGACTTTTTGAAAAAAATAATATACTTTAACATTGGGTATATCCTATGAATGGTAAGTGATATGGCTTTCATATTTTGCATGTGCATTCCTTGTGGCAAGACCTTTTAATTAGAACCAGAATAGTTGACCTTGTGACCTTGACCTTGGCCTGTGAACAACTGCATAAAAACTTTAACATTGAGCATATCTTTTGAATGGTAAGTGATAGTTCTTTCATACTTTGCATGTGTATTCCTTGTGGAGAGACCTTTCAGTTGGTACCAGAATATTTGACCTCGTGACCTTAACTTGGCATGTGACTGTCCGGTAAAACTTCACCAAAAAATGAAATTATATTTTGTTTTATTTTATATGTATATAGAAATTAAACTCATTTATGATGAAATGTTTCTTGATATCTATAGAAATTTTTTTTGTAAAAAAGATTTTTTAAATCATTCAGCATATTTTCTTCATTTATTCACTTTCGTTTTACATGTATCTATATACTATATATGTATTATATATATCAAGGATGAGGGATGTTACTAAAAATATTTATTATTTCATTTCTTCTCTTCTGTGTATACCTCCACTTTTGGGGAACCAGTATTGATGATCCCTGGTGTAATCAAAGTACTGATAACACTGATAAACAGGACAAAATGAGTTCACTATAAATGTTTCCAAAAAGGGGGGGGGGGTGAAAATCGTTTTCTTAATAATGCTTGGATAATGATTGGAAGGGTTCATTTGGGTGACTTCTTTGTTTGCATCCAATTGCAATCATCATTTGATGTGATTAAACTTTTCTGTTGATACCAGAATTTATTTCTACAAATTATTTTGTCACAAGGACATTCATTGTTCAAAGTCGCTAAATGTTTCTTCCTTACTTCTACCCGGGGGCATAAGTGTTTCACAAAACACATCTTGTTCGTCATAGATTTCTTGGCTTATACTATAGGGAATGATTTGAAATTTGGCCTGGGGCTTGGAAATGATGACTTGTATTGTGGAAGCAATTTTCAAGTTTGCCGGGTATCCACTTCCTGTTTGCCGATACTTTGATTTTTTTCAATGAACAAAATTTTTGTCACAGATTTCTTCGCTTCTACAATAAGGAATGATTTGAAATTTGGTCTGAAGCTTGATAATAATAAGTTGTATTGTATAAGCAATTTTCAACATTGTCAGGCGTCCACTTCCTGTTTGCCGATACTTGGTTTTTTTACTATCAATGAAATTTTTTTTCACAGATTTCTTGGCTTCTACAATAGGGAATGGTTTGAAATTTGTTGTGAAGCTTGGAAATGAGGATTTGTATTGTTTGGGTGACTTATAGGTTTGTCACTGAACTACTTTCTGTTTTGCTGATACTTAGATTTTGAACTTTAAATGACTTGATATTTAGTCTGAAGCAAAGAAATGATATAGTTTGGTAAAACTTCAAGAAATTACTGTATCCAGCAACTTACGGTATCAACACATTAGTGTGTCAAACAGAATTTGAATCCACACTCATCTGATTTTTACTTTTGCCCACAGTTTCAGGATCGAAATTGCGGGGCCCTTCCGACAACGCCAGTTTTGACATGCTCTAGTTTTGCAAATCAGTTTCACATAGATCAAAGGTGTGCATGGTACTTTGATTTTGATTTTTAGCTCGCCGGGACGAATGTCCGGAGAGCTATTGTCATACCCCCGGCGTCGGCGTCGGTGTCGTCGGCGGCGTCGGCGTCAGCAAAACTTTAACCTGGCTTGTGGAATGGAGACCTGAAGAGCTAGGATGTTGATATTTGGTATGTGACTTCCTTGTGATGAGAGCTTTCTTCTGGTACCATGTTTGTAGACATTTTGACCTTGACCTTGCCCTGAGGGTAATTTTTCAAAAACTTTAACCTTGCCTCTAGAAGGTAGGCTTTTAGTGTTAGGGTGTTTATATTTGGTATGTAACTTTCTTATGATGAGAGCTTTCTAATGGTACCATATTTGTAGACATTTTGACCTTGACCTTGCCCTGAGGGTTATTTTTCAAAAACTTTAACCTTGCCTCTAGAAGGTAGGCTTTTAGTGGTAGGGTGTTTATATTTGGTATGTAACTTCCTTATGATGAGAGCTTTCTAGTGGTACCATATTTGTAGACATTTTGACCTTGACCTTGCCTTGAGGGCATTTTTGAAAAACTGTAACCTTGCCTCTAGAAGGTAGGCTTTTAGTGGTAGGGTGTTTATATTTGGTATGTGACTTGCTTATGATGAGAGCTTTCTAGTGGTACCATATTTGTAGACATTTTGACCTTGACCTTTCCCTGAGGGCAATTTTTGAAAAACTTTAACCTTGCCTCTAGAAGGAAGGCTTTTAGTGGTAGGGTGTTCATATTTGGTATGTGACTTGCTTATGATGAGTGCTTTCTAGCGGTACGATATTTGTAGACATTTTGACCTTGACCTTGCCCTGAAGACCATTTTTGAAAAACTTTAACCTTGCCTCTAGATGGTAGGCTTTTAGTGGTAGGGTGTTCATATTTGGTATGTAACTTCCTTATGATGACAGCCTTCTTCTGGTACCATACTTGTAGACATGTTGACCTTGACCTTGCCCTGAGGGCAATTTTTTTTAAAACTTTAACTTTGCTTCTAGAATTAAGATGTTTAGTGGTAGGGTGTTCATATTTGTTATGTGACGTTCTTTTGATGAGAGCTTCCTAATGGTACCATATTTATAGATATTTTGACCTTGACCTTGCCCTGAGGGCAATTTTTTAAAAACTTTAATTTTGCTTCTAGAATTAAGGGTGTTTATATTTCATATGTGACTTTCTTGTGAAGAAAGCTTTCTTTCGAATTTATTGTGCATTGAGATTACTGGAATCCCCGGCGAGCTATGTTGTCTTCTGACAACTCTTGTTGATAATTAATGCCAAAATCACCAGTTTAATAGACAGGAATTTTTTTTATAATGCAGATCATTTGTACCTTTATCAGATGTGTGCACAGTATTTTATTTTCCTTTTCGATTAAAATCCAAACTGCTGAACTTTCAGAAATAGGCTCCTTTGGTGGAAGGTTAAAGATTGAAAATTAATGAAAATTAATAGTACATTTCAAATATTCAGGGTCAACCCATGTGTAAGATATACTGTCGATGTAAAAGAAAACCCTGTTTGTTTGTCCTGGTTTCTCATTTAAAGACTTGTTGTAAATATACAGAGTTAAGTTAATTGGCTGTTATTTATGGTTAACCAATTTTTCAATACACATATATTCTTGAACATTTAACGTTGGCATCTATGAAGCTTTTGATTTGTTGAATAATTTATGTATATATGAAAAACTGAGCAGACACATATCCTACATCATTATTGAAACTTTAACATAGTGAGCTGGATTTCATTCAAATCTGTGTCATATGACATATTTCAGTAATTAGAGTGTTATTAGCATGGCAACTTATGTCCTCAGTCAAAACTACAGCAATGAATGGAAAACTAGGAAGAGAACATTTATGTAACCAATCTGTTGTCTTTAAAGACTTGCATCAAAATTCAATGAATTTATCAGGTAAAAATACTTTCATTCTTGTAAGTAATCTTTTGAATGTGAAGATAGGAATTAGGTCATATAACTCAAAGATAAAAAGTTGGATTAATCTAAAGATGATTATTATTTGAGGAGTTTGGTAGTGTTAGGGATAGATATTAAATAGTTTCTTATTAATTGCAGTGGAAATCTTCTTGGAAAATTTGTTAAGTAATCCTAACCACTTGAAAAATGTTCATGTACATTTCCCCTCATGATTTAACATACATAACCTTATTTTCTGCTGCAGCCAAAATTATGGACATGAAATAGAAAGCTTGATGCTTTTTGGCTCACTCGACCCATCACTTTTCATCCGATATCAGTTGTCAGAGGTCAACTTTTTCAAAAATCTTCTCTGAAACTAATTGGCCAATGTCCTCGAAATCTAAGATGGTCACCAGCTGGGACTATAGTTTGTCATTGGATAATATAGGAGTACACTTTCATCTTTCTTCTCCTCGGAAACTACTAGGCCTTTTAAAATAAAAAAACTTAGGCACAATAGTCCATAGATGGTTCCCTTTCAAAAATGTGTCTGGCATCAAAGATTGCTGCCAGTAGGGAACATAGTCAAACATTGGATCCTATGGAAGCTCTTTCAAAGGTCTTCTCCTGTGAACCAACAAGGCTAATTGGAACCAAATGGGATAACAGTAGCTTTGGGTTTTCCCTTTAAATGTTCCAATAGTTGGCACCCCATACAAGATCACAGCCAGCAGAGAACATAGTTTACATTGGACCCTGTGGAAACAAATTCAGAGATCTTCTCTGAAACCACAAGGACAGTTGAACCGAAGTTTATGGTCCCCTTCTGGTCCTCCACCCTTTCTATATAGCTGCCAGTAGGAAACAAAGTTTATCATAACATTGGACCTACTGGAAAACTTTTCAAAGACTTAATTTGAAACTACTTTTCCATTTATAACAAAACAATGTTCCCCTGATTGTCCCCTTCAAAAATGTGCAATTCCATCCAAGATGGCTGCCAGTGGGAATATAATTTAACATTGGACCCTATGAAAACTACTTTTTGAACCAAGTGTAGTTGCAATTATCCATGTCAGAGAGTCTACACTTCATTCAAGGTTGCTGCCAGTGAAACATACTAATAATTGCTGCCAGTGAAACATACTAATAATTGACCCTATAACATTGAGGTTTATGAACAAAGTTGAAATTGAGACCCTTAAACATAAATATTTATAGGACTGTCTATGTCAGCCATGGTGCATATGAGTGATACAGGCTCTTCAGAGCCTCTTGCTTTGTTTACGAAGTCACTATCTTTCACTTATTCAGTGAAAATTTGAAATGATTGATTAAAAATATAAATTTCATCATAGTATGATATTTATTTTTTCAGAAAAAATCTGACATTGCATTTGGACGAGTTTGAATATGTTGCCAATCAATTTGAACAAATGCCAATGTATTTTATGACGTTTTTTGGCCAAGAGAGCATCACTAAAGTTATAGAGGTAGGTCAATTAGAACAAATTCCAATGTATTTTTACGTTTTTTTGGCCAAGAGAGCATCACTTAAGTTATAGAGGTAGGTCAATTAGAACAAATTCCAATGTATTTTATTACGTTTTTTGGCCAAGAGATAGAGGAAGGTCAATTTGAACCAATTCCAATGTATTTTATGGTGTTTTTTGGACAAGAGAGCATCACTAAAGTTAAAGAGGTTAAGTTGATATTATGAAGATGGGAAACCAAGTTATAATGAAAACGCCTTCATATGTACAGTGAGACCTGTTATATCTGAACCTATTTGAAACAATCTGCAGTTGGCATCAAATACAAATATGTGATGGTGATGTGAGATAACATCATTTATTTGTATAAGTGGGTACAAGACAAGCGAGATTGTGGCATGTTATTGTAGTTTTCGGCCATAGTGGATGTTTCATGTTATCTTTGCTATATTAATTTATAGTAGTGAGAACTATGAAAATCTATTTTACCATCATCTTGTCATTCTTGGTCGACACTGTTTTACAAAAGAAGAGACAGCAAGATTCATCCCTAGTAAATAAAAAACCACAATCTGTCAGAAAACTCCACGACAAAGTCACAAAATAAAAGTCAAAGACAAAGTAACAACAATATGAACTTGAGACAGCAGGACTTGGTTCTGGCACTAGCAAAAGCCAGTGGTAGGGTTAAACATTTTCACATTAACCAAAAACAGGTAGAATGCTATCATAAACCTTCAAACGTGAATTTTTTACAATATTTCATCCAGTATATTATATGTTATTCGGGAATCTTCACTGGGGATGCTTTGTTCATATTCCCTGTCTGTGTTTTATATCTCTTGAGCCATAAGGGTAAGGGGATATAGGGCACAGACATGGAATATGAACCAGCATCCCCTGTGAAGCCCAAATAACTTTTATATTCTGCTAGAAGTTCTACAATTTTTATTTTAAAGGCATTTAAGAATTTAATTTTGCTACCATGGTGGTACGGCCTCAGATTCCCTGTCAAGTTAACTAATCAAATTGCAGGATTTACCTGGATATTTCTTTTCAGCAGTATATATCAGATTTCTTTATATTTTTCAGACAATGTCCCATGCAGTATATATCCATGATATACAACATGTAATAGTAGACAATCTACAATTTATGATGGGAGATGAGATGTTTACACAAGACAAGTTTACCAAACAAGATAAAGTGTACAGTGCCTTCAGGAGATTTGCTTCCATTCATAACTGTCATGTCTCACTTGTTATACATCCTAGAAAAGTATGTTTTTTATCATACTTAAATACTGTAAACCAACTAATTTTTGTGAGTGATTTTTTCTGGATATTCGCGAGCGAGAAAATATCGCTAAAATAAATCGTTGCAAATTTTTTTTATCCTTTTATAAATGCATTTAGAGTAAATCTCGAAAATTATTTGCTGCGACCTTAACTTGATTGGAGTGAACGAGAAAATATTGTGAAAAGAAATCATCTTGAATTTCTTTTATCCTTTTATAAATGCAATTAGAGAAATAGTAAATCTCAAAAATTAGTTGCTGTGAACTTCACCAGAATGGACAAAACCCAAAATAAAGTATCGGCTAAAAATAAGTTTGTTTACGGTATAAAAAATTATATATTCTTTCATTAACAGTACATAGGAATCACCCTTTCTATCTGTCCATATGTCAACACTTCTTATAAACACAACTCGTCTTAGACCACATGAACAGACAGAAACTTTGAAAAAACTGCACAAATAAAGAACACCATATGTAGATGTGCATTAAGGAATATACAGTGGAACTTCGATGGCTGGAATTGCAATAGCTTGAACACTATGGATGTCTCAAACCATTGTGGTCCTTTTGTTCAAGTGTCAACATAGTTATGTCCCAATGGCTGGAACACTCCTATTGTGAATGAAAGGATATGGAGTAAATGTACATGAGACAAATTCTCTGCAAATACATGGTAAAAACAAGCAAAGGAACAACGCTTTTATTGTTGTTCTTCATCTTGAAATCTCCATGAGGCCTTCAACAATGAGCTTTGCTAATAGCACATAGTAAGGTCAAGACGGCCCCTATCACCGGTTTGAGCAGAATTCTTTGCTAATTGTCGAACAACGCTACATTCATGTCTTTTCTGGTCACAGATGCGGGATTGTCAACAAACATTAATTAAACTGGCAAAGTGCTCATACCATCACTATCATCCTTTGCCCGACAAAAGCACTAGTGTCTTCAGCTAGTGGACGATTACAACATATAGACAAACACAGGGCACTCATCAAGTCGAGATGTGGGCACTTTAAAAAGGTGGTCAGAATTACAAAAATAAACACCAAAATTTGAAAGTATGATAGTATATTCATATGAGAAATTCTCTCACGAACAAGTACACCATAACTGAAATATATAGAGAGCATAATCTCTTGCACGGGGAATCTTTTTATGGACTCCACATACCTGGAACTGTTTTCATTGGTCCCTTGGATGTTCGAGCCATTGAAGTTCTACTAATTATTTTCTGACACCATGAAGGGTGATAATTTGACCTTGACTTCATTTATTCCTTCTGCATAATTGTTTAAGTTGAACAATTTTTCAAAGAAATAATTCAAAGGATAGATATTTTTGAAATAAAGCTGCCAAAGGGATGCGTCTTTGTGTTTTTACATGCATCCAAGTGTATATTGTGTCCAATTGAATTCTGTGTCCCTACTTTATTTACTTTATGCACATGATCACTTTTCTATTGTTGACTTTGTTGAGGGGTATTATTTTGACTTTGTGGACAGCTCTATTTATTATTACTGGGCTTTTATATTCCAGTGAGATTTGAGTCAAAACATGCATTTTTTATGTTTCTGACTTTTACTGTAAAGTACTCAAAACCTACCTAGTTAATGCTAGAAAATATTATTTAAAACTAAATACATCTTGGTTCCTAGTAGAAGTATCTTGAAATCAACACCAGTTTTAATATGATTGTATTCTACTTACACTACAGTAAAATGATCATTTTATTGTGTCGCCTGCACACGTAGTGTGGGGGGACATATAGGGATCACTTTAGTCGTCCTGCGTCATCGTCCTCGGCGTTGTCCATCCCAATTTTTATGCCCCCGTGAATCGTAGATAGGGGGCATACAGTTTTTGGTCTGTCTGTCTGTTTGTCCACAAAAAACTTTTAACATTGGGTATATCTTTTGAATGGTAAGTGATAGGGCTCTCATATTTTGCTTGTGTATTCCTTATGGCAAGAACTTTCAAAAGATACCAAAATTTTGGACCTTGTGACCTTGACCTTGACATTTGATGGACTTTTTGAAAAAAATAATAAACTATAACATTGGGTATATCTTTTGAATGGTAAGTGATATGGCTTTCATATTTTGCATGTGCATTCCTTGTGGCAAGACCTTTTAATTGGAACCAGAATAGTTGACCTTGTGACCTTGACCTTGGCCTGTGAACAACTGCATAAAAACTTTAACATTGAGCATATCTTTTGAATGGTATGTGATAGGGCATTCATAGTTTGCATGTGTATTCCTTGTGGAGAGACCTTTCAGTTGGTACCAGAATATTTGACCTCGTGACCTTGACCTTGGCATGTGACTGTCCGGTAAAATTTCACCAGAAAAATGAAATTATATTTTGTTTTATTTTATATATTTAGAAATTAAACTCATTTATGATGAAATGTTTCTTGATATCTATAGAATTTTTTTGTAAAAAAGATTTTTTAAATCACTCAGCATATTTTCTTCACTTAATCACTTTTGTTTTACAGGTATTTATATATATGTTCCAGACCATACGCGTATTTGGACTGTACGCATACAGTCCGGACCGTATGCGTATACTCATATAGTCCGACCGTACGCGTATGGTCGGACCATACGCGTACAGTCGGACCGTATGAGTATACATATACGGTCTGCTACGTGCTAGACCATATGCGTATATTTAGACCGTATAAGTACAAAGAAAAAGACAGACACTACATTCGTTATTCAAACAAAGAAGTAAGTTACAGTCAAAACTGATAACACTAACTGTTACTGAAAACCGTTTTAATTTTTAGGTCTTTATAAAAACATAAATTACTAATATAACTGAAATGAAATTATAGAAGCAGTGAAATAATAAAAAATATTTTCACATTTTCAATTTTAAAGGTAATACACAAACTTCATTTTTACAATGAGAAGTTTTGTTCGTGGACAGGGGGGGGGGGGTATTCCTTTTTTGGAACACTGTGTTATTTCCGCTGTTATATTTATTAAGCCATCCCTTTTCGGATTTGCATCCTTTTTGGGGTACTTGGTAAAACTGTTGTTGTTCCTTATAGGATTTTTTTTGAGGATTTTCAGACAAGAAGACCATATATTTTATTTCAATTCACATCCATTTATTTTTTTACGAAACTTTGTTTTTTTTAATTATTATTGATCTGAAATAACGTTTATATAATAAGTCAATTTTATAAAGGCAACTCCAAAACATAATTACAGTAAAGTACATTCTTATTTTCTCTTATGTTTTCTTAACAATAATTTTCACTAATAATTTTTAGGAAATCTTGTTTGTTTCTAAACATAAGAGCCTAATATATTAAATAATATTACATATGGTATAAGTTCCTATTTTTCTCATTGGCTAATACGGTCACGTGATTTTAAGAATATTCAGTATATTTCAGCGTTGTTTCTAATTTTAGGTTATATTGACGCCATGTTTCTATTTTTAGGGATATCTATATTGACGCTATGTTTCTATTTTTAGTTTTGTTGACGATACATGTCTGGTTGGACTTTCAGACTAACGTTTTTCACCAAGAAAGGTCTTATGAAATATTTTAATAAATATTGGAAAAGGAGTTTCCGCCAGGGAAGTAAAAGGGGGTATTAAAATGTTTCCCATGTATTGAAAAATTATTCTGCACCAAAATGTAATGAGAAACCATAAAACTACATATGTAATATAAAAATGATTTACTTTTTACTCTGTCAATATGTTAAATATGGACCTGTTAGGAATATATTGACCTCGGACTTCGTCCTCGGTCAATATAAACCTAACAGGTCCATATTTAACATATTGACTTCGTAAAAAGTCCATAATTGATAAATATTGTATACGGTATATGAATTTATTGATATATTATCAAAGAACCCACAAGACTTTGAAATAGCCAGACCGTACGTGTATGGTCGGACCATATGCGTACGGTCCGACCGTATGGGTATTTCGAAAAAATACTCGTATGGTCCGGACCGTACGCGTAGGGTTCAAATGCGCGTATGGTCTGGAACATATATATATCAATGATAAGGGATGTTACTAAAAATATCTATTATTTCATTTCTTCTCTTCTGTGTATTCCTCCACTTTTGGGGAACCAGTATTGATGATGCCTGGTGTAATCAAAGTACTGATAGCACTGATAGACAGGACACAATGAGTTGACTATAAATGTTCCAAGGTGGGGGGGTGGAATTGTTTTCTTAATAATGCTTGGATATTGATTGGAGGGGTTTATTTGGGTGACTTCTGTGTTTGCATCATTTGATGTGATTAAACTTTTCAGTTGATACCAGAATTTATTTCTACAAATTATTTTGTCGGAAGGACATTCATTGTTCAAAGTTGCTAAATGTTTCTTCTTTACTTCTACTCGGGGGCATAAGTGTTTCACAAAACACATCTTGTTTTAGTAACACTTTTCTCAGCAACTACAATTCACATCCACTAGAAATTTTGTATGTGACTCTGTATGGGGTTCTACATTCAGGTCTGTCAGACATCTACTTCCTGTTTACATATTTGGAATATTTTCAACAAGTACTGTCAATGGTAAAAAATTTTGTAACACTTTTCTCAGCAACTACTTATCACAGCCGATTGAAATTTTTTATTTGGCTTTAGTATAGGGTGCCATATTGCGCTAATTGAATTCAGGTCCCTCAGACATCTACTTCCTGTTTACCGACTTGGGATATTTTCAACATGTACTGTCAATGGTCAAAAATTTTCAACATGTACTGTCAATGGTCAAAATTTTGTAAATATTTTCTCAGTAACTACAAATCACAGCCACTTGAAATTTTATATGTGACTTTAGTATGGGTCCCATATTGCGCTTATCGAATTCTGTAGCACATCTATTTCCTGTTTACAGACTTGGAGCATTTTCGACAAATACTGTCAATGGTAAAAAATTTTGTAACATTTTTCTCAGCAACTACTTACCACAGCCGCTTGAAATTTTGTATGTGACTTTATATGTATAGGGTGTCATATTGCGCTTATCGAATTCAGGTCTCTCGAACATCTACTTCCTGTTTATGGACTTCGAGTATTTTCAACAAATACTGTCAATGGTACAAATTTTCATAACACTTTTCTCAGCAACTACAAATCACAGCCGCTTGAAATTTTGTATGTGACTTTAGTATGTAGTTCCATATTGTGCTAATCGAATTCAGGTCTGTCAGACTACTACTTCCTGTTTACATACTTGGAAATTTTCAACAAATATGGTCAATGGTACAAGTTTTTGCAACACTTTTCTCTGCTACTACAAATTACAGCCACTTGAAATTGTGTATGTGACTTAAGTATTGGGTTCCATATTGCACTTATGGAATTCATTTCTGTCTGACATCTACTTCCTGTTTACCGACCTGGAATATTTTCAATAAATATGATCAGTAGTACAAATTTTCGTAACACTTTTCTCAGGAAAATGGCTCTTCTAAAGTGCAGGCGACACAAATGTTCCATGGGACACCCATCAATTTTTATTTTGGGCTTTGCATCTGTTCCAGATCATACGCGATTTGGAATACGCGTACGGTCTGGACCATACTAGTATTTTTTCGAAATACCAATACAGACGGACCGTACGAGTACGATCTCGTTATTTCAAAGTCTTACATGTTCTTGGATGATATATATATATATAAATTACGCAAACAATATTATTAATGAAATAAGCACTTACATGTACGTTTAGAAATAACTGGGTTTTTCTAAAAACTGTTATTTTAAAGAAAATAAGAAAAAAAAAATAAGAATTTACTTTTTGTCTCGCCTGCGACGAAAGTCGCTGAAGGCGAGACATAGGTATAGCAATCCGGCGACGGCGACGGCGAAGGCGACGGCGGCGGCGGCGTAAACTTTTTTCTAAAACCTTCATAACTTTTCAAGGGTAATACATACAAACATCATCTTTGGTCCACAGCACCACCACGTGATGACCTTTCCAGCAGCATATATTTTAGATGACCTTGACCTTGTTTTCATGGTTCAATAAGCACATAAACATTGCGACATAGTTTCACATTCAAGTCCTTTTCTCAGGAACTATAATATCTAGACTTGTCATATTTGGTCTATAGTGAGATCTATATGGGTACATGGCAGTCTGACACCTGTCATGTTGCCTTGACCTCAATTGCATGGTTCAGTGAACTTAGAAAATCTGCGACATAGTTTCACATTCAAGTCCTTTTC
>MJUU01026645.1:0-13873 GCA_002080025.1 Modiolus philippinarum
AAATATGCATAAGTCAGATTTCTTCCAAGGGAGGTAATTTATAGCACAGATTCGGCAATTTTATCGAGATTTACCCACTTAATTCTGAATTTAGAAAAAATGGGACGGTAGAATTTTCTAAAATTTTGATATATCTTACATATACTAGTTTTCTTTCTATTCTCAGTTTTTGGTGAATATTAAACCACAGAAATTTTTACAAGAAGTGTTGAAAAGTGATCAAAATAGAGTAAAAATATCAGCCTATATTATTCAGAACACCCATGTATTTCAGTTCAAACTATTTAAATTTACTATCATTATTCATGCTTTCTTTCACACATGTCTAAACTACAGAATTTTGCATTTGAAATAATTTTAAATCGAATACAAATTTAGTTAGAGCCAATTTTATACACCACAATCAAGTCCTGAACGGACCAAATAATATGAGGAAACAGGGCATCTTTGATGACCACTAGACATAAAACGGGACGGTAGAAATTGTTGAAAATTATTGAAAGTCGACATGAACATGTGTAGTTTTAATGCTGAACATATTAAGAAAATTAAACGGGTGGAAAATTTTAGGCCTGCCCAGGTCTACCCCCTTAAATAAAGATTACTTACTTACTACTTATTCACAATTTGTTTGCCTATTTTTTACACGACATTTAACAATATTAAAACTGCGTTCTAATATAACAGTTGAAGTAAATGTGTACCAAGAATAAATCCCATCGTTGTGTATAAGCTTCTTGCAAAATGATGGATTTATAAAATTTACAAAATAAAGCATAATAAAGCCTGAGATTTTAGATAAAGAAAATCTCCCAAGCTCTGATTTTGCTGATATATTGTATGCTGTCTTTTTTCAAGCCAAAAGGTGATTTACAATATATAAATTCGGGGTATGTTTCTGAAATCAATTTAGCACATCCCTACCAGAGAAAATACCTATGTCTCTGGTTACCCCCCATCCGGGAGGGGGCGAAAATATGATGACAATGTTCATAATATTTCTTCCAAAGAAATTTTTGTCAGCGGTGGAACAAATGGTCAAAATCAGACGGAGTCAGCTCGAGGGAGTCAGGGGAAAAACTGTTCCATTCAGAGAATCGGAGCCATAGACACAATTTTAGCAAGATCCAATCTGCACGTGAGATATGGCGGGAAACGAAAATCAACATAAAATGATTAGGATTTTCGTTTCATATGGGAGTAAAAAGATAAGTAAACATGAACGCAGTCGCCACATATTAAGAAAGTGATTCATATGACACAGTAAACACGAACACAGTCGCCAAGTGCCACATATTAAGAAAAGGGATTGACATTGACCCAGTTGATATAGGGAGGGGGATGGGGCAGGCATGCACTTGCTTCTGTGACCGGAGAGAATTTTCCTCACTGAAAATCAGTATCTTAACTACCAGTGCCCCCTCGTCCCGGGATCGAACCCAGGACCTTATGTTTCCTAGCCAGCCTCGCTGAGGGTCGAGCAAACCCACCGACATAAAAACTTTGTAACTTTGTTTATCTGTCCTTTCTACCAGTTGGCAAGGACCTCAGTCTATTCTTGAAGGCAGTGGCTGCGCGTCCACGTCGTGTAGATGCGTAGCCCACAGGCTGTGCATGCGTAGCCCACAGGCTGTGCGTACATGCTTCCGGTTTTTATTTAGAAAAGGAACCTTCTCCGGATATTCGGTGAAATTATCCGAAATTTTAATTTCAAGATAAAGACACTGCGAGTTCTTAAACAATTTAATGTGGTTTCACCTTATGAAAAGTTTTTATTAATCTAAATAAATGATAACCTAACTGGAAATCAAATAAAAAATGAAAAACGAAAAAAATAAATATGAAAACTTACACTTGTGATATTCAACAGGTATAAGGCTGAATTTTATCTTGCCAGTTATGGTAATTTGTAAAATAGTCTGAAAAGAAAAACATGTCAAATTGTAGAGAATGCCTTAACAGCAGTCTGTGCCAAAAACTTTTTCATTCACTAGCCCGAAGGGGCTAGTAAGGTCCCGTGTTGTACTAGCCCGAACTCAATTTCACTAGCCCTAATAGAACATTCTTTGTTAAAAAGGTACAATTTTAACTAGCCCACAGGGCTAGTGACTTCAAATTTTTACTAGCCTGAGACTGATTTTACTAGTCTCAGGCGTAGGGCTAGTGGCTAAAGGCACAGACTGTTAACATGAACCAGGACAAACACAAAATGAAGATGAAAACGATAGAACATGTTTCCATCTATAGTAGGACAATGCTTTTGTTGAACTCACTAAGACAAATTAAGGCCAAATGCAAGATTTAAAAAAAAAAATCTATCACTTAATTTTTCAATCGATATCAAAATTTACAGTTCTTGAATGAAATATTTACCATGCCACTACTCCTTTATCTTTTGCTAATGATAAATGATAATGATTGTAAATTGAACCGTGACTGAAAATGAAGTTCCATTCCTAATTTCATGGAAGCAATAATCTTTAAGTGACTAGTGCTTTATAAAGTGCCAATATATCGAAGTGGACTTTCTAATTTGTATTACTGCGACAACTGTCCAATAATGAAGCAATTTCAGTACATCATTTGAATACCCGAGGGCGTCAATCATAGATTTGACGGTCAAAATGTTGTTTACAGACACCTTTGTCCCAGGTGTGTAGATGGTGTCTCCTGAGTTGACGGTCAGTTTTGTCTAATCAAAACCTCCGTTGTAAGAATGTTGCATTAGAATTTCTGACATGTTGTATATATATATATATATATATATATATATATATATATATATGTATATATATATATATATATATTTCAATATTCAATATAGTTAGTAATTATGTGCAGAATAAAAGTAATGATAAAGTAATGATTTCAGTAGAAGCTTTTTGGATATTAATAGGAAAAATGAAAGGATATGGAGTGAATGTACATGTGACAAAAACGCACACGATACATAGATTAAGTTTGATTTATTTACAAATTTATTTAAAAATCCAGTTCACGCATTAAAACTTTTTTTTTCATTTGAAAACGTTTGACTTCCAGGTAGATTGTAATGAAGGTCCGGAAAATCCTCCGGTTTTATACAAGAACCGGAAGCGTGGACGCGCAGCCACTGCCATTCTGGAATGTGTTCAGAGTAGGGGTGGCAACAGTAGAGGCAGGTAGTGAATTCCAAGGTGTCACTACTCGATTACAGAAAAAGTGTTTTCTGACATCAGTACGGGAATAATGTTTAACCAGCTTATAGTCGTGACCTCTTGTCTGTACATCACTCAATTCAATTAAATCATCAGAGTTTTATGTATATAACTTGTGTAAATACTTGTAAGTTTCACACATATCTCGACGCCATCTTTTAGTTTCTAAAGATTCTAGTAGAAAAGGGTGAGTTGCCATATTGATGCAACTACGCTGAACTATATCTAAAGCTTGAATGTCTTTAACTAGATAGGGTGACCAAACGCTTGATCCATATTAAAAAATTGGACGCACAATAGTTTTATACAAAGTAGATACTTTCTCAGTCGATAAATTTGTAAAACATTGTCTAATCAGTCCTAAACGTTGATTAGCTTTTTTCACAATATGCGATATATGATGTTCAGGAAGCAAGTCATTAGAAATTAAAACTCCTAAATCTCGTTGATAATCTTCTTCAATAAGACTTATACCATTTAAACTGTATATAAAGTCAAAGCATCTCCTAATCCATAACACAACACACTATGATTCATTAAAACGTAATAACCACATTTTTGACCATGCGGATAAAGTGTTCAAATCATCTTGTAGCCTTTGACATGTTTGACAATCGTCGGGCTCCAGTATCTCTCTGTTTCGCTTAGTATCATCGGCAAAAAGTTAAGCAGTAGAACTAACGCATTCAGGCATGTCATTTATAAAAATGATAAACAAAATCGGACCAAGAATAGGATTCTTCAAATATATCAAATACATCAATTAGGGTGTTCAATTGATCCGATTTTACGTGTGCCATATGGGAATCTCCATACAACGTATATTCAAGGTAGCGAGCCGTCAATAATACATGGGCTCATATGTGTGGTATCAATGGAAAGGCCCATCCTTCCTCTTTCATTTGATACCAATATTATAGCTCTCGGGTATTTGGGTCAAGAGAAATGACGTCATAAAGAAGGGTACCATTCACTCATTTTGAAATTTGAAATTCTAAGTTTTAGCGAAAATTTTACCGGCAAAGGCAAATTGTGTTGCATTTCCGCGGAATATGCCTTATATCAGCATTATAATCTGATTATAATATGAAAGAGCAGTATATAGGCTATTTAAATTTGCGTCCCCAAAAATGGCCAAAGCAGTTGAACTTATAGTAACTCGATGTTAAAAAAAAAAAGTACAAAAAAAATTTGTGTAAAAAAAGCAAAATAGGGGCCAAAACGTATCACAGCCACCACGATACTGGAAATCGAATTTAAAAAGTGCTAGTTTGAAAGACAATCTTCCATATAACACAAATATAGAAAAATATTGGACATTGGTTGTATAGTTTTCCTGTGAGTAGGAGAGCTTTACGGGTAATTTTCCAAATTTTGCTTAAGAAATAGATTTTTTTTCTCACAAAATTCAGAACTAGAGAAAACAGTGTCTATTGGACAAAAGATAATTGTCCCAGATAAATTACCTTTAGTTCTCAATAGGTACCTTTATTGTTAACAAATTGGCAAAAAATCAGGGAGTTACTACAATTTAGTACAGAGCAATCTGATTTGAAAGTTCGGTGCCACTTTTTTATACAAAAAAAATTACCGAGATTGTCACCACGAGAAATTTACCCTTTGCATTAAACGTGTCTCCTTGCCGTCTAGATAAACTCACAGTCTTAGCAATACATGTAGATAAGAGTTTACGTGAATGTAAGATATTTTGAGCAGAAATTCCTTTTTTTAAATTTTTTTAAAGTCTGAAAGGTCACGGAACATGTACATGATGAAAGAAGTCTCCATAGACATATAATGGGAAATGCACAAATGACCTTGAGGGCCCGGTCACGTGGTATTTTTGTGCTATTTGCCTTTGGGCTCCCCGTTCATGTATAGTATTAACAGACAACAAGCGTCCAGGCAAAATTAGGTCACTTTGACCTATATTTTCTGCTTGAATGACTTACATTCAAGTTTACGTCCGAGTTCAGATCTCATTCACTATACATGGTAGGATCATGTAACCTTGCATAGGCATGCATCCCTGATGGTACATCAGCATCCAGGCGAAAGTAGGTCACTTTGACTTATGTTTTACGCATAATTGATTTATGTCCAAGTTTTCAGGCAAGTTCAGATCTCGGTCACTATACATGGTAGGATCATGTAACCTTGCTTAGGCATGCAAATGCGATGTCAGCATCCAGTCAAGATTTTGTTACTGTGACAAAGTGCCATAACGAGGCGAACTCTGTAATCGTTGATTACCTATGTTTTGATAACAAATAAGAAAAGCATCAATTATGCATTGATTATGAAAATTAATTATCCATTTTCTGAAACCCTTATTTTGTTAAGGGGAGATAAATGGAAAGAAAATAATAAAGGAAAAATCACAATTTCGTGATTTGAAGAAAATGTGATAAACCCCTATTTATAATTTCATATTTTAAAGGTGGTCATTTTAACATACTTTGTCCTACATATTCATTGAAATGTTATTTTATTCCTATTATTAGAATTATTAATTAATAATAAAGTCTTATTTCCCCCTATATATTATTATAAAAAGGTGAAAATTTTGCTATTTTCAGGAACTTCTACTGGAAAACCAATTCAGTGACTTATTGATTTTTTACTAAAATTTTGGAGTGTGTTTAATTTATTTTCAGTCACATTTAAAATAGAAAAATCTAGGTTTTATTTGAAGTTACCTGAACTACCATAAGGTAGATAGACACTAATATTCACATCCATGAGATTTTGTTGTAAGGAGGCACAATTGAAAAACCAGTCCTACTAATCTGAAATATGTAACAAAAAGTATGGGTCATCATGCCTGTTTTTTCTAGAATTGAGATCAAAGTTTGCACATTTTAAGCCATTTTTTCGCCTTAATTTAAATAGAAAGCAGGGTGAAATTGATTATTGTAATGACCTTGATGACACTGACATTGGCACAAATAGAAGACAAAACTTTCATTTTTAGTGCTTTCAGTCAGTAAAATGTAGGATTGGCAATGTTGAACAAAATGAAAATCAATTCAAAATATCTGTAACCTCATCCAAGATGACAAACAGCATGGAACATAGTTAAATATTGGATTCTATGGAAAACACAAAGATATGCTTTTAAACAAGTATTTAAATTAGACCCAAACTTGGTCAAAATGAACCTTTGTTGGTCCCATTGCATGGATTTTTCTAACATTCAACAGACTCTTTCCCAATGAAGAAGGTGATACACAAACTTGGTGGTTCTGTTTGTTAACAATCTCTACATGATATAGTTATAGGTTATGAAAAGGAGGAGTTGGTATAACTTACTTAGGTAATTATAACCCTGATACTTCACTTTTGGACAGGGGCCATGTTTGTTAACAATCTCTACATGACATAGTTATAGGTTATGAATAGGAGGAGTTGGTATAACTTACTTAGGTAATTATAACCCTGATACTTCAACTTTTGGACAGGGGCCATGTTTGTTAACAATCTCTACATGACCATGGTAATAGACTATAAGAAAGATTCTATTGTGTAATTCTAGTACTTAATATAGTGCATTAGACACATATGTTAGATGAGTGGATTTTCTCCTTGCTATACTTGCTAGACCTGTCAGGTTTTGAAATTTACGCATGAGATATATCAAAATTGTCAATGATTACAAGGAAAAAAATTCCAGATTATTTTCAATAAATCATGATAAATTATGCGTGAGTCTCATGTTTCAAATGGTGTAATAAAAATAGTCCAAGTTTATCAGATGGTTGTGTAGGAAAAACAGAATGTAGACAAGTCAGCAAGTTGGCATGAAGACATGTAGCAGGTCAGACTGTAGACAAGTGTAGACAAGTCTGTACAGTCTGTATGTAGACTAGTTTGCAAGTTGGCACATAGATGTGCAAGGTGTTAAAAATGTTTCAGGATTATGTAACTGTACCTTGATATCGGCAAGAAACAAAGCAACTACAGACAATTTTTAGCTCACCTGACCCGAAGGGTCATGTGAGCTATTGCCATCACTTGGCGTCCGTCGTCCATCCGTCCGTCTGTCCATCCGTCGTAAACTTTTAAAAATATCTTCTCCTCTGAAACCACTGAACCAATTTTAACCAAACTTGGCCTGAATCATCACCAGGGTATCCTCTTTCAAAATTGTATCCAATGAGTCTGAGGACCAAACAACATGGCTGCCGTTACTAAAAATAGCACATAGGGGTAAATTGTTGTTTTTGGCAAATAACTCGAAAACCGTTACAGATATCAAAAATCTGACAGGAGTAAAAGTGATCAGCATGGCAAGATCTACCTGCCCTGCAATTTTGAAGGAAATCTGAATACCAGTTTTGGAGTTATTGCCCTTTTTCCGGAAATTTTTCAGAATTTTAATATTTTTTATTTTTTATCAAAGAAACTATAGCAGATAGAGGTCAACTTAAATTGCAAAAATGTTCAGCATATCAAGATCTACCCACCCTGAAATTTAAGAGAAAATCACAAAACCCTTATAGGAGTTATTGCCCTTTTTTCACAGAATTTTCAAAATTTTCATATTTTTCGTCTTTTATTTCCAAAACTATAGAAGATGAAGGTTAAGTGTAAATTGATAAAATGTTTGCCATGCTGTGGTGACTTCAAACGTGGTGTTGAAAATCGATCGTTGACCGCCATTTTCAAAATGGTTGCCAAAAAAAGGCGGGAAAATTCAACATTGTTCAATTTCAATAAGATTTGGTTTCCAAATAGATATTGATGTTGCGACTTCAAAACCAGTGTTGAAAATTGTTTGTTGACCGCCATTTTCAAAATGGCCGCCAAGAAAGGCGGGAAAAATCAACGTTATCCGATTTCAATGAAATTTGGTTTCCAAATAGGTATTGATGTTGCGACTTCAAAAACTGATGTTGAAAATTGTTCGTTGAACGCCATTTTCAAAATGGCCGCCAAAAAGGCGGGAAAATTCAACATTGTCCAATTTCAATGAAATTTGGTTTCCAAATAGATATTGATGTTGTGACTTCAAAACTGATGTTGAAAATTGTCATTTTGTCAAAAAAGCCAAACAAAGAAATATAGTAAAACATGATCAGACTTAATACAGTTCGAGATATTGGTGGTGTTCCAGCTACCAAAGTTTGAGAGACTGAAGTTCAACTGTATAACTTACAATGTAAGCTTGATTGTCATATTGTGCTTCATAGTTCTCTTCACAATATAGGAAATATATTTAAACTAGATTATAATGGGGAACCCCTGCCAAAATTTTTTTATGGAAAAGGGGACTTGGAATGTTTTGATTTCAGCAATATGCATTATCTGAATTATAAGGTGAACCCCTGCCCAAATTTTTTTTTGAATGATGGTCTGATATGGGTTGTAATGGATAGTGGGTTTTAAATTACCATTGAAACTGCTGAATCTACTTTCCCAATTGGAACCATACTTGGTGACAACTGTCCATAGTCGGTACCTATCGATGAATGTGTCTGGTAAGTCTGCATGTATTCCAAGATGGCCGCCAGCGGGGACCATTGTTTAACACTGCACCCTATGTGGAAAACACGTTCAAAGATTTTCTCCTTTGAAACTTCTAGAAAATGAGACACTTTAACATTGGGTTACTTTGGGCTGCAGTTTATGCCAGTCATGGATCAGGTGAGCTATACAGGCTCTTTAGAGCCTCTAGTTTCATGTGGTGGTTTTATTTAAAACAAGTGTTTGTATTTCAATACTAGTTGAAATAAACAGGTTAAATAAATATCTGCTTTTCACTTGTTTCAGGTGCTAAATAATTTGTATGGAGAAACATACTCCAGAAATACATTTTACATGGAGAAACAGATTCAAGAAGTATTTTAAGTTGCAACATGGAAAGCAACATGTACATAGAAAAACCGACTCCGAAAGAACTGTACATTGTACATAAAGAAACCAGACTCCAGAAGAACTGTACATTGTACATAAGGAAACCAGACTCCAGAGGAACTGTACATTGTACCAAGAGAATTTTGAAAAGCAACATGTAACAGGTATGACATTGAAATTTCAACACAACACACTCAAATCATCTGTGCAACAACATTAAAATGATTAATGATACATCTTGTGGCATACCAAGTACTTTTTTGTAGGAAAGCCATCAGTTTCACAAATTTCAACTTTAGATTCAGTTTTTCACCTCACCACATCATGCTCGTGATCACCTATTGTTTTCATCCCCAGTAGGTATTAGGCTACAGAAGTTGTTGCCCCTTTAATTTGCCAGGTTTTTTAACATGACCTAAATTGTATCCCTGGGCCAGTGTATAGTTCCGATATAATTGTTCTTCTCCTTTTGGTTCCAGGTTTACCAGATTTTACAGATTTTGCCAGGTGTTTTCTGTCTATGGCTTCTTGAGTATACATGTACCATGGTTTGAATCCTTGAAACAAGGCCCAACCATATGAAGTGTGTTCTCTTTAATTTTATGGTAATTGAACATTTACACCACTTTTAAAGATCCTTGTTTCTTATCTTTTGCAGCCAAAAAATTCTCACCCCCCTGTATTTTTCTTGGGAAATTGTTTTGAAAACCTTTCCCTTCAATTTCCCTTCAATTTCTACACTAGTTTCATGTTGCTATTGTATGAATGACAAACTCACTAGTAAGTTTACAAGATCCTAAAGCTTAGTTGTTATGATGTAGTACAACGAATTTAGTTTACAGTCAGTGGAAGTAATTATTCGCCACCCCAATATTTTCCCCCCATGTGTTCCATATAAATCAACATTTTTTCAAAAAATTATTGTGAGATCGTTTCTCAACCAATTTTTGTGTCGCCTCCTGTAAGCAGAGTCGACACATAGGGATTACTATCTGTTGTCTTATGTCGTCGTCGTCCTGCGTTGTCCGTCGGTTTTTGAATCCGCAACTCCTTCAAAACTACTAGTCCGATTCCAACCAAACTTTCAGGGTATGTTATTCACATGGTGTAGTTGTGCACCTGATACAGTAGACTCCGCCCAATCGGATACAAGAATTGTCAGAAAAAAATATTCTATTTGCCGGAGTATTCGATTGTCCGGTAAACCCATTTTCGGCAATGGGGAATCATTCTGTTGGCAAGAAGAGGTTGAAATGTTGAAGGGCTTGTCACCATGTAGAAACTTTGTATCCTAGAACATCATTTTTAGACATTTTGTAGTTAAAATCTATTGTTTTCATTGTAGAATCATTGTAAATTTGACAGATTACGTCACCATCGTAATCGGGTCAAACTGTGTATTGCCAGCTGACTGTTGGATATTAAACAATGTATTAAAAAATAAATAAAACTATTTATGTATCTGAATAAACTTATTTTCCTCTGTTTTGTGTTTTTTATTTCCTCTCATCAGTGTGTAATCATCCCTTTATTGGATCGTGTAGTTACAATTTTCATTATGTGCTAAAAATAACTTAGGGTAAAGCCAGTTTGTAAACAAAATGGCGGCTGGTAGGTCAGCGATCGATCTTTGTAGAATCTTCCTGATTACACAATTTGGAGACTTTATAGAAATACACCATGATCTCTGGACCTAGGACTAACTTCTTGTAATAAATTATGTTTTATAACCGCTGTGCATTGTCTCACAGGAACTTCAAACAAATATGCAAATTATGCAAATGACTTCTCGTCGACATTTATCTCCCTTGCTCTGTTTTACACGAGAAATACACAAAACCATTGACAAATCAAATGATTTTCGTCCAAAAAAATTAAATAAATACAAAAGCAATAGAAAGGAATTCAACTCATATTTTATTCTTTTATTAAATACATTATGTTATTGATTTTCGTTGTACAGATATACAGCAATATGCAAATTACCCCAGATTTCACGATCTCGCTGCCTAGACAGTAATACACAAAACCAAACAAAATTCTCACTATTAAAACTTATGAATACACAAAAACAAAAGAACTGAACACTATTTATGTTTTATTTTTTATTAATTAGGTAATATTTATTGATTTCCTGGCAGATTTATGGCTTCGTCAACTGTTGACACTTCCGCGATAATGTTTACCTGTAGTTACCTGTAATTAGAATATTCGATTTCAATGACTCTGATCAGCACAAGCCGCATATTTTTTATTCAAATAGGCGATATATTCTCTTATCCGATATCCAATTAGGCGGAGAAATTAACACTATAAGTATGGGAAATGGTTTGGTGTTTTGAAATCATATTCGATTTGCCGATATATTCCTTTATCCGATATTCGATTTCATGGAGTCTACTGTACTTAAAATTATGATTTTACAGATTTTAGAGGTTCACAGAGCCAAAATTGCTCATTTGTGAGTGTTGCTTTTTGAATCTGCAACTCCTTCAAAACTGCTGGTCCAATTCCAACCAAACTTTCAGGATATTTTGTTCACCTGGTGTAGATGTGCACCTGATACTTAGAATTTTGATTTTACAGATTTTAGAGGTTCACAGAGCCAAAATTGCTCATTTGTGATCGTTGCTTTTTGAATCCACAACTCCTTCAAAACTGCTTCTCTGATTCCAACCAAACTTTCAGGATATGTTTTTCACATGGTGTAGTTGTGCATTTGATACTTAGTATTTAGATTTTACAGATTTAGAGGTTCACAGATCCAAAATTGCTCATTTGTTAATTTGGTTTGTTAATCTTCAACTCCTTAACAAATGTGTTTGAGATTCCAACCAAACTTTCAGTATATGTTGTTTATCAGGTCTGGTTATGCACAATATACTTGAAATTTTGATTTTACAGATTTAAGAGGTTTGCCAAGCCAACATACCTCATTTGTTGTTTCTATTTGTTAATTTGCAAGTCCCCAAAACTATATTCATATTCTTATCAAATTTGCAGAATATGTTTTTCTCCTAGTCTTAGCCATGCACATAATACTTAAAAATTTAAGTTTACAGATTTCAGAGGTTCACTTGGCCAAAAATGGCTCTTCTGTAGTGCAGGCGCCACACGTGTTCCATGGAACCACAAGTGTTCCATGGAACACTCATCAATTTTTATGAAATTTCACTGTAGCTTTATTAGCTTACCTGACCCAGACACCGTCCGTCCGTTAACTTTTCTCATTTTCATCTTCTCCTCTGAAACCACGGAAGCAAATTCAACCAAACTTTACAGGAATGATGTATTAAAGGTCCTTTACAAAGATTGCTAATTTCGTTTCAATACGATGAAAAACATTACCACCAGGGCGAAACTTAGGTTAAACATTGGACCCTATGGGAAAAATCACATTTTCATCTGCTCCTCTGAAACTGCTGAAATGAATTCAACCAAACTTTACAGGAATGATGTACTAAAGGTCCTTAACAAAGATTGCTCATTTTGTTCCAAACCGATAAAAAACATGGCCGCCAGCACAGAACTTAGTTTAACATTGGACCCTATGGGAAAAATCTCATTTTCATATTCTCCTCTGAAACCACTGAAGCATATTCAACCAAACTTTACAGGAATGATGTATGGAAGGTCCTTTACAAAGATTGCTCCTTTTGTTCTGATCCGATAAAAAACATGGCTGCCAGAGCCGAACTTAGGTTTATCATTGGACCCTACGGGAGAAATCACATTTTCATCTTCTCCTCTGAAACCACTGAAGCAAATTCAACCAAACTTTACAGGATTGATGCACTTAAGGGCCTTCATGAAAATTGCTCATTTCGTTCCAAACCGAAAAAAAACATTGGACCCTATGGGAAAAAATCACATTTTCATTTTCTCCTCTAAAACCACTGATGCATATTCAACCAAACTTTACAGGAATGATGTATGGAAGATCTTTTACAAAGATTGCTCCTTTTGTTCTGATCCGATAAAAAACATGGCTGCCAGCGCAGAACATAGGTTTAACATTGGGCCCTAGGCCACCATTTTTTAATTTGTTGGTTTACAGATCCGCTGACCGTATTTTTTCAGATTTCCAAATAAAAATAAAAATGATTTCAGAGGTTTTTATACGACCACAAACAAATTTTTTAGGTCGTATATTGGTATGATACTGGCGTCGTGGTCGGCGTCGTCGTGGTCGGCGTCGTCGTTGTCGGCGTCGTCGACGTCTGTAGATTCTTCGTTTCTGTGCGATAACTTCAGTTCTAGTTGATCAATCCTTATGAAATTTTAACATAATATTGCTTGTCACAAAAGGAAGGTTGGGATTGGTTTTGGGTATTGTGGCCCCGCCCATTTTTTTAAAAAGGGCCAAAAAGGGCCAAATTAGGTGTTTTCATATATTGGGCTGTAGAATATTTATTATTTATTGGATTTTGATGGGGTTTCTTTCACTGTGATCCTTAGGAAATTTGGAATCGGAAGTATGTCAACGGATTTCATGTCACATGTACTGTTAATGAGATAAATGGGTCCCAAATGGGGGAAATCTCAAAAATCTATTTTTTTCATTTCTTGTCCGATTTTGATGCAGTTTTTTTCATTAGATTCCTGATGAAAAATCAATATGGCGCTCAACTTTTATATTTTTGGTTACTTGTTTCCTTTCCGAGCTATGAGTGGCCGAAGGGGGGCCAAAATTGCAAATTTGCTGATTACCTGAAATTTTTATTTTTCATCGGATGTCGATGGGATTTTTTTCTTTGAATTCCTCTTGATATAGACCCCTTCTATATTTCTCTAAAGAGAGCAGACACACTGGGTGTCGT